>JBBPDC010000019.1:14411414-14444047 GCA_037974485.1 Hemigrammopetersius urotaenia
GAGCGAGCACATACAAGGAATTTGATTCCGGCAGATGGTGTCTCTCAAGTTCAATACAATTAAAACAACAACAGTGACTGCATGCAGTTTATACATATAGAAAAAGCGACTCTGTCACTTACATTTAAAGAATTTATAAAATTCTTTAAATGCATTGTATTGCATTTATATCACACGAGATGAGAACTGTGTGATAAGAGACGATATGTACCTTTTGTTGTTTCACTATTCTCTCTATATTTAATTATACTGCAAAATAAATGTTTATGCAGACTTGTATCAGGACTGTGAAGCCTGCTATGTACAAAGAGGACACATAGGGGCGACAAAGATCCATTTATTTCCTTTTTTTACGTGGTAGTTTCCAGAACATTCTGTAGACATTTCAAAATAAATAACTTTCAAACAGCATATAAAATATATATAACATAAATCTGGTTCAACTTAAAAAATCTTTTTACTGCAGATACATTACAGTTTCAGCACAAAGTGATGTTGGCAGTAAACCTGCATCAAAGCGCACAGCGAAGGCAGTAAGGATAAAGGAATGTGCTGACCAAAAACCAGCAGTCAGCAAAACATCTGCATGCAGTTTATACATATAGAAAAAGCGACTCTGTCACTTACTTATATTACCTGTACAACAACCCAAACACACACACACACACACATTCACTCACACAATAATGATTATATGCTGTTTTTAGCACACAACATTGAGAGCATCATTAAAAACGCTTTTAATGCCCTTTCGGCAGTATAAGTCTGGGAGCTGAGTATATGGTATAGCAGTAATGTTTCTTCTTAAAAAGAAAGCTTATAGCTATTCTCCTCCAGACAGGACCCCCACATTTGTACTTATACTTGAACAACATGTTTTAAAAGCGGGACAGTCTCTGTTTTATTTTTAGAGAGGTACTGCCTGATGAGTAGATGAAGTAATTAATAAACTGATTAATATGTCTGAGAGCAAAAGCTCTGAGTGCTGATGGCCAACCCTTTGCATGTTCTCCAACAGGGAAACCTCATGTAGGTCAATAATGGCATTACAACAAGAAGCAGGACAATAGCAGGCCAAGCATACCACCACACATTGTGGGTGACACACCAAAAGAGAAATAATAATGGAACACAAGAGGGTCTCCTCAAGTCGGCTGAGGTGTTGTTACGTTCCTCTTTCTCCAGTGAAGGATGTTGCAGTCTGGTGATGATCGTGGAGGCAGATAAAAGAGAAGAAGGACAGTTAAGTGGATTGTACATAGCATCATAATTAATAATGTCATTAGAAGAAATTAAAAAAGGAAAAACAATATGGTGCTTATAAAAAGCAAGTTAATTGTGCTAGTAGTCAACAGAGGTTACCCTAAACTCCAAATATCTCACTATGCAAGTATTAAACTTATGAATTTTTATCCAGTAACTACTGCGAATTATTCAACAACTACTAATAGTTCAGGCTTGTATTAATGAGTGAGGACTGAAAGGCTGGATTTGTTAGCAAGTCCATACAGGATAAAGGGCTAGACTGTAGACCTAATTCCAGACTACATCCAGAAACTAATTACATAGTAATCACGGTCTGTGGTCATCCTCAAGACGTCACTCATGGTTATGTGCAACATGTTTTGGAACAAGCGTGTGCTGGGGGGCACTAAATCAGCCGTGGCGGGCCAGTAGAGGCACGGGAGGTCTGACACCTCCGCATACACAGCTTGAATCACATGCCACCAAAATCAGATACCAGAAGGATCAGACACACTCGTCTCGCTTGTCATGGAAGAAACGTCGTTGACTCAATTCCCCCAGCATGTGTTCCCGCTCACGGAGAGCGATGGTGGTTAGCCACCAACTAGAAACTCTGCGGTTTTACACCACCATGTTGCAAACACTGACCAACCCGAGCATAACAACAAGACCTTAGGACATAGTGGAAGTACCCGTCTCCTCAGAAAAACTGTTTTACTGTTTACATGTATGTGGGCAAACTCAGCAATGAGATGTCAACTGATCAAATCCCTATGGCCAAGCAGTGACATATTTACAAAGGCTTGAGCTCACTCTGTGTTGTGTAATAACATGCAAGTACTTGTTCATTTGATTTCATATAATTTCATTTTCAAATCCATAACAATTCCTACTTTGTTAAACCAGTTTCGCACGTTTTCACATAAAGAACAGCTCTGTCCTGTGAAAGTTCATCAATATGAACTTTCCCTAATAGCCATACATGGATTAACCCAAAAAGTGATTCAAGGTGATGCAAGGTTTTGTACAGAAACTTTTCACTGTATAGCAGGATAAAGCTATAAGGCAGGACGAAGTAGCAAAAGGTTGAGAATGATCACTTACAGTCATACTCGTCATCAGCTCTTAAGAAACATTCTTTAAACAGGCAGTGCATGGTCCGATAGCAGTTGTCCAGTAAAGATTTAGGTGTGACCGATCTCCATTTTTGTGCAGATGCACTGCCTATGCTTTCAGGAACCTCAAATTCTGGGTCATCCTGTGTTACACAAACAAACACACAGACATCATCATCCTCACGATCATCATCAACATCATCATCATCTTCATCATCACCAGTTTGATTCACAAACAAAATTAACCTGAGCTCATATCAAATACAAGAAAACCGACCCCACAGGCCTAAACAACAAAGTTACTATGTGATACATCATGTAATGTTTTAATGAGGATTAAAGACAAAGAATATCAATATGAGTACATGCCTGAGAGGCCACACAGAACATGCCTGAGACGCCACAAGTTGATGCAGCTGCTCCAAAGGGGTGGACACAGGCAGGCTTTGTCCTTACCGGGTTTTTGTGACTCTGCGCATACATCCTGAAAAGGTCCTGGAGTTTTGTGAGGTATCTACGTCGCGTTGGGTGCCTCTCTGGCAGAACCTGCAAAATCTTCTTTATGCTTGCCTGAGCCACACTGAGCCACAGGTTCTGCAGAGCCGTCACAGCCACTGGTTCTTCGGCGTTCATCTAGGACAGGGAAGGAGAAGATGAGAGAGGAGAAGACAGTGGACAGGAAGCAGCACAGGAAAAAGAGGAACAGACAAGGACATCAAAACCCCAGAGGCAATTATGTGAGTCAAGAACAGGAGAAATGAATGAATGGAGTAATAGTCAAAGAAGAACACAATGATTAACTCGGGAAAGGATCAAACTGAGCGTGGGTGGATACTGTGGAGAGTGTGGGATTAAAGCATAGAGGTCCAGTGAGTCAGAGAGTTTGGGGTCAGGAGCAGTGGGGCAGTTGCTCACCAGCCTGCTGATGTTGTGCAGTCTGAAGACCTCTTCATAGTTCACTTGAATGGTGTAGTCTATGGGGAAGTTCTGCTTCTACAAAAAGTAAAAATTGACATTTTGTCAAAAGTTATTCAATTCAGCCTCAGTCAATGCTATTCAGTTTTCTGAAAAGGGTGCCTATGCTCCTTATTTTTGTCTTCTGCAATGCTGTTTATGACTGATTTTCTTTGTCATGGTTGTGAGAAAACCCTAAAGGCCATTTTTCATTCTTTATGCCATTTGAAAATGCTACCTACCCATTGTATTACATGACCATGGCATCAAATGTACCAATAGAAATGACCAAATATAAATTACAAGCATTAATGTTCTGATTTTTTTTTTTTTTGTAGCCATTTACCATTTCAGAAGTGACAGTAAATTTATACAAATTTTGTCTAAACGGTATTTTGTTTTACCAGGTATCGTCTCCTTAAGCTTGAGTTCAGATGATCTCTGATAGTATGCAAATCTCTGCATTTGTTTGACATCACATTCATCCACAGCGGCAATACACACACCAGACCTAAAGGGACAGAAACAGAGCTGTCAGACAACAACACAGTGGAGTGAAATCTGCACTGCTGTATCCAAGTATGAAATTACAGTTTACACAAGAGGATGGGTAACATGTGGGGAGTTGTGTGTCTTAACTGGCACACACACTTTTCTCCAGGAATAGTCATAAAATGTACTTTTAATCCTTGTTAGGCACTGGCACTTGTCCAACAGATGACTAACTCAGCTGGAGTTCTGCTAGTATCCTATTACAGTTCAGTCGAGTTTCTGAAAGCAAATTTACTTTTGGACTCTCCTTAGACAAAATGATTATATGCTACAGTTGCCTCTTGTCAAACAAAGTAACCACAACAAGTAACACATGGGAAGCCTGATTTACTAACTTTCTAAGATGTTTATCATGACTCCTGATACAATATTCAATCAGCAAGTGTGTTCTTCAGGCAGATATTTATTCAGACAGCTAGCACATTTAATTCAGGTGTACGATCACTTTAAAGGCCCAGTAACTCTCTTCTTGCAGCAAAACGTGTGAAAGGTAGGTGCTGTCTCACTGAGTTAAAAGTCAAAACCACAAAACCACCGCTGAACTTATGAGGAAAAAGATCTATTTCAGCCTAACACAAAGACTAACACTTCATGCCAAGCACATATTATGCGCTCTAGAAAAATGACCAAAATATTCTATTTCCCCCGAAGGCCTTCCCTCCCTGCAATAAGGAAAACAACAGCAAAAATAAATCAAGCCCCAAGTAAACGCTTACAAGCCATAATGTCACAATGCAATAACCTCTGCTACACTACCACACTATAATTCATGTGTGGTCAGAGGTATGTTACATAAAGTGGTCAAACATGGCTTACAGAAAGTTTTTCTCAGGGAGACTGAGAACACAAGGATTGAGGCCACAGAGATTTGCTCCTGTGTCTATTTTAACAGAGGTTTTGATAGTTAAAGATAAGTGATTGTGACTGCGTAGCCTGAGGCTAGGGGAGAAACAGAGACAGTGAGAGACAGATGCAAAGAGAGAGAGAGAAATAGAGAGAAAGAGAGAGAGAGACTGCAGCTGGATGTCACTCTGCCATCATTGTCGTGTGGTTGGCCCCTGCGGTAGAGCTGCAGTTCAGACGTTGCCAAAGAGACGGACAGTCAGCAAAGTCTCAGAGCACATGCAAAACCCTTCAGAAAGCTGCTGGAATTTGTTCAGCCACAGGACCCCAGTCTATATATATTTATGGGTACAGACCACTCTACCCCCACACACTTCTGTCTGAACTCCCCTCACCCTCTTTCTCCACCTCTCACTGCCCTTCTGCTTATATTTGACAGATTGCAGTCTCTTCAGTACAGGAAGTGGTGAGATAGAAAAAAGATGTTCTTTTGAGTTCTACAGAAGCAATGAGCGCATCAGGAACATGAGCTTCAACACAAAAACTGGTCAAATGCGTAAGTGTCAAACCACAGAAGCTCTCCAAGATCTCTGCATCAAAATCATACGTGCAGCCTTTTATCTCACTCTGAAAGACACAGTAAAATGAGCTTGCTAATGGGCTCCATCAAAATAAACTCAACACTGTCAAAATTCATTCTTCTCTTCCTCTATCTGACTGCTCTGGCAAATTCTCAAAACCTCCCAGCAGAGTTACTGAGCACTGAGGGATAATGTCTCTTTCTGCTCAGTTTGTTCTTTCAGTCATATTCAGAAGACAAGTGGCCATCACCTCTTCATAAATGGGATCTTTATGGAACAGATGCCGCCAGATGAGATTGTTTAAAGTTAGAGTGACAGAGGTTCCTACTTACCTAGAAGCCCCCTGAGGAGCCAAGTCTCAGGCC
Organism: Hemigrammopetersius urotaenia; assembly: GCA_037974485.1. Classification (NCBI taxonomy): domain Eukaryota; kingdom Metazoa; phylum Chordata; class Actinopteri; order Characiformes; family Alestidae; genus Hemigrammopetersius; species Hemigrammopetersius urotaenia. Next base: position 14,417,070 of record JBBPDC010000019.1, read on the forward strand.
GAACCATGTTTTTTTTTGTCTTGAGGCTTTACAGGTGAATTCAGTTATGGACAGTTCCAGATATCTGTAAGCACGAGCACAGCACATCATCACAATGCTTCCCAGATTTCAACACTGGTTTATACAGAAATTAAGTGCTAAGGAAGTAATTAGTATCAGGCACATCTAAGATTCTGATCTAAAAAAAACTGACCCAATCATATTTCCTGAACAAAAATTCAAGTAGACATTGCTACAGTTGCTGAAAATGGAACATGGTTTGTGCTAACATTTTTCTGTCAGCGATGTAAAGTAAGTCCAGATAATTTTTTCCCTCTTACCCATTGAGGAAAAATACAAATTCCTCCCAAAGACTGTCATTCAGTCACATGCCTGTTTTCTGGTGCTAGACCCAGTTGTACTTGGCTAAAAGCCCCCTTGAATGGAGAGTCTGGTCAATTATATAACTGTCAATGCCAAGGTCTTTTTGGCACAACTGGAACCTCATGTTGTTCCAGTTGTAATTTATCATTACTGTTTTTTTCCTCCCAAAACTTACCAGCTATTGCCTTGTGCCCAAGTAAACAGCAGGATGTGATTTTTTCATCTGAGCCAGATAAGTACCTGATGATGTTCCAGCAGGACCAACTGAAAGAGAAAGGTGTAAGAGACACACACAGTAATAATGGTATAAAAACCACTAGAAAACGATATAAAATATCACAATATGATATAATATAACATAATATAATAACAGTCTGCTACCCAGACCTTGGAGCGCACATTCACTTTTAATGTCATAAAAAGGTGTTCTAGGCGAGGCCGAGGCGTACATGAATAAAATCCCATGAATGTGCAATGGTAAAGCAGACGCATTGCGCAACGGTAAGCAAATGTGAGCAAATCGAAGAGAAGTACAAAAGCATGGGGTTCATATACCTGCATAAACGTGAGTTGAAAAACAGCTGAGGTAACGCGCTGAAAGTGCGTCCTGGTTTTTGCGCAAAGCCCAATAAGGCGCGAACTGCAGCGCAGCACCTGCGCAACACCTGCGCAACGAATGACGGGCAAAATCACACAAACCTTTGTTTCGACGTTCGCGATTTTTTCCGCTCTGGTCTCTAGGTGTGTGCTGCTCTTGTAAGAAGCTAAATGTGCCCGTCCGTCGCCAGTGCCGAGTGGGGAGAGGGTCTTAAATGCGCGCCCCCGAGTCGGAAAGTCCAGGCAGAGGAGACAGAGGCGCTGTGGAAACTCCCGGAGCCGATCCTCTGTACACTGACCCTCGTTGTTCCCACTGATCTTGAGCCTACAGACCCTCCTCCGACCTGGCCATGAGAGCAGAGTGAGCTCAGCCTTACTTTCACTTTCGAACAGCCTTAACTCGTCACTAGCTGGAGTGAAAAAACATCAGAACTGTGGCCCTTTATTACAGCCTGCCCCAGCTCGCTCTCTCTCTCTGAGCCCTCCTGCTTTACTCAGTCACATACACACATACACGCCCACATCCCTGATACCATCCTGTGCTTGGGGCTAAACAAAGGCCTCTTAAGATCCAACCCAGTGTCCACCAAAAAGTCCAAGAGGCCATCTTTCTCACTGGGCACCTGGGTCCCCACAAGCACTCCCTGACTCGCAGTAGTTTGTTTATCGTTGTGATATTTCCGTAGGTTTCTCTCTATTGTGGCAACATGGTGGCCACTTCAAAGACACCCCTAACCTCATTTCAGTACAACCAAAACGAAATCTTCTTGCTCTCCTTCTTTTTCAAAACAAGCTGCATTTTCTCATTTTAGAGACCAGTCAAGTGAAGACAAAATGTTCCTGCTATCAAACCGGGGACACACAAAGACTCTATGCTGTTACAGGGGAATTAACATTTGCTTCTGTGGCTGCACAGCCAAGTACTGTCCACACCTATAGCTAGACAACCTCAGTATTTAAAGTAGCTGCTTTTTCTTTTCAGGAATTCTTTCTAATGTGTTTATGCATACGTGTGTGTATATACATAAATAACAAAAGGGCAATAATCTATCTATCTATCTACTTAAAAGAAAAAAATTGTAGAAAGATGTTCAAGACGTCTTTGACAATTGTCCACTTTTCATGCACATTGTTTTGAATATTACTTGTCCAATTACATGTATTTTATCTAAGCTGCCAAACATCTTATATGGACTAAAATGTTACAGTAATACAAAACATTACATGGAACCACTTACTTAAGGTTCAATTACTAACTAAAATTATGTATTAAATACCAGATTTAAACAAGCTTGGTTAACACCTCTGCCCAAAAGGCCTTCTGAAATGTCAGTTTTTAAACAGGTCTCAGAATTTCTCTATGTGAATGACCAATCCGGTCACTACAGCTGCCTTAAGAAGTATCTGATGATACTCTTGAACATGAGACTCTCGGGGCAGAGCTCATTCCTGGTTCAACTCTTACTTCTCTGGGCATTCATTCAAGCTACCATAGTTGGAACAAACATCATCATCTCAACACATTCCTCTTGGAGTCCCCCCAGGCTTAGTACTGGGCCCCCTACTCTTTGCGATTTACACCATCTTCTTGGACTTGGTTATCCACTCTCGTGGTTGCTCTTATAACTGCAAGGCCCACCTAGTGGGTCTCCCAGCTTGTACAATAAGACCCTTAATGCTGGTTCAGCACACAACAGCTCACCTGGTCTTCAACCAACCTAAAAGGTCACGTTACCCCACAGTTAACTGAGTTACACTGGCTACCCATGACTGCCCGAATTAAGGTCAAGTCACTAACTCTTGCCTACAGAGTGGCATCTGGGTCTACACCAAGCTCCCTTAAACTTGTCATTCAACCTAATGATCTTACTTGCTTTTTATTCTCCAAGGAACATTGTCTGTCTCTGCCATCCCTACACACAAGGCAAACCCAAAACAGACTCTTCTCATGCATGGGTTCCTGCCCGTGGAATGAGCTGTCAAGAGCTACCAGAGCAGTGAAATCCTTCTCTGTCTTCAACAACTTCTTGAAAACACAGCTATTTAGCAAGCACCTGATGCACTATTTATCCTAAATCACACTTGCTTCTTAAAGCTTTTTTTCATTACTCTTACATAAAGATTTTAACACTTAGAACTCTTCTTTGGTTCTCAGAAGGTCCAGAAGATTGAGTGTTTCCTCAAATTTTATGTCACTTTGGATGAAACCTTCTGCCAAACGAATGTCATGAAAATAATAAATGATCTCAGTACTAAACACAAACAAATGGCAGAGTTTTTAGGTTAAACCAAACTATTATCTAAAAACATTGGTAGTTTTTATTCAGTGTCTTTATGATCATGTTATAGGTGTGTATTTCAGAAATCATAATCATGTTTAAGTGACTCCTAATATCCCATAGTTGATTCTCATCATGATAAGGATATTTACTCCACTTTCAAGCAGTTCATCACTTATTTTGGGGTGATGGAGGTATTTTGACGGGTGGAGGTAGCTCAGTGGGTAAGATACTTGCCTCCAGACCAAGAGGTCACAGGTTCGAATCCTACCTCCAGCACACCACCAGTGGGTCCCTGAGCAAGACCCTTAACCCCAAGTTGCTCCAGGGTTTAAAGGGTATAAGTTAGGAAATGGAAGTCGCTTAAAGCGTCTGCTAAATGCCATAAATGTAAATTTTAAAAATTGTTGAATCTGATTTACACATTGCTCAGCCAGTCAGGTTTTAAGGGTAGCCAGTCAGGTTTTAAGGGTAGCCACGTCTTTACACTTCCAATACCAATGAATATTTAGAGACTTTAAGTCCTGGATTTAAACATCACTGGTATGTGACTGATCTGATGGAAATTACTGACCATCCAGAAACTGGATTCAGTGTCTGCAGCTGAAGACCTCATGACAGAAAGAGACAAAGACTTTAGGTTAATGAACTAGTCTACATTTTGGTGAAAATAATCAAATATTTTTCTAAATATGGAAAATAGCCCACATAAATAGTGAGAATCAAAGGTGTTACTTACAGAGTCTGCCTACAAAGTAGGCTGTTACCTCCTCTAGGTTAACTTTAACTGTACTCAAATGATTCTCTTGTATAAACTGCATTACTTTTATACCCTGCGATAGACTCCTAGTACCAGCGAGTAAATGAATGAATACATTTGCAAGGAAGACTTTTAAGGGTGGCTTTAAGATTTTAATTTCACTGCAGGGCTATGCTTTAAAATTTAATCACATTTCAAAATCTGAAGGTATATCATTATAGACCAAGGTCTTGGCTGTTCAGCAAGATAGTTGTTTTTGTCAACACCGTATTTTTAAATCGTTTTTTAAATCAATATTTGGCATCCTTAGTACACATATACGGTTAAATGTTAAATATTCACTTTTGTTCATTTTTTGTACTGTTGTACGTGTACTCCTTTAACAGATCTAACATTATACAATGTTTACTTTAAGCCTAAATAAAAAACCTGTTGTTTTTTTGTTTAATAAACATATTTTTGTATTAATAGAGACTAGTATTTTAATAACTCTGCAGCACTGAAGAAACATTGTACACATATTCATTTACAATAAACAAAACCACCTCTGATGGTGGAGACACTAATCTAACGTGGTGACAGTGGCCTCATTACAACATGCAATTCCAAACTTTAAAAATGGTCCAAAATCATTTTTAAAAGTACCCCATCCCCATATCGTCAAATATCAGATCTTCCTAGTAAAAAATAAAGTCATTATGAGCAGGAATAATGTTGTGAATGTTGGATTTGCTTAAATGTTATCAGGCCGTTTTTATTTGGCTGTAGTTTCTTTAAGGATAATGCATTAAAGTGAGTTTAAAATGAAATAAAAGTGTTTTGGGAGCAACACAATAATGCGTTTTTTCACTATACATGGGTGCTCTTGGCTTTTCGTGGGGAATTACTGTGTGTGTGTGTGTGTGTGTGTGTGTATATATATATATATATATATTACAGGATGTTCACAGAAGTAGTCACTGAGCTTAGAGTGTCACAGTCAACAGCAGGTTGCAACAGAGAAACAGACAGACTGGAAGAGTCACAAAGACGTGGACATCCTTTGGCCACATCCCACACTGCTGATCACTTCATTGTGGACAGTGCCCTGCAGAACCGGATGATGAATGCCACTCAGCTCCAGGCACATTTAAGGGAGGTGAGAGGCAACCAAGTGTCATATCAGAACATTCGCAACCATTTACATCAGTGTGGTCTTCATGCTAGACGACCTACAAGGGTACCTGACCACACCACTAGGCACAGGCGTCATTGAGGGAGGATTTACACTGGACAAGGGACCAGAGGGACTCAGTGCTGTTCTCTCATGAAAGTGGATTCACGTTGAAGAGTAATGATGGCCACCAACGATCTGTCACTGTTGTCACCTGACGAGCCTTTGGTTACAGTGTGAACAGCGGTGTCTAGTCAATACAGAACTTTGTGAATGTACAGGTACAGGGACAAGGTCATACTGCCTGAATATCATAATTAATCCAGTCATTGAGTCCCTGCATGAACAACACAGGCCTAATTGTTTCTTCATGGATGACAACGCTCCAGCTCATCGAGGTCGCATCATTAGGGAACAGCTGCTGGAGACTGGGTTACCTCGATTGGTTGGCCTGCACTTTCTCCAGACCTGAATCTCATAGAAAACCTATGGGATTAGCTGAGTCGCCGTGTAGAATCTCATAACTCTGTACCGCAGAACCTCAATGACCTGAGGGCTGCACTTCAAGAAGAGTGGGATGCCATGCCTCAGCAGCCAATAAGTCAACTTGTGAACAGCAAGAGACGTCGTTGTCAAGGGCTCAAGGGCACATGACAATTTATTGAGACACTGACATTTTTACTTGTGGTATACTGTACTGTTGTTGGCTTCTGTTTCAATAAATTGTTTGAGATGAGAAAATCACCATTGAATGCTTCTACTTAAATGCCCTTATTTCATGATATATCACTGTAGGGTGAACTTTAGATTTCTTTCATATGGCCGACACCAACATGTGAGGTTTCAGGATAGTGTGAGAACCAGAAGAGAGTACTACATGCTAAAATGTTTATGTGGGAGTAGTGCAAGAAAATATATAAGGCATTAGAGGACGATAAATATATATAGCATATATATTAACAAGCCACAACCACATTTTTAATAGCATTAAACACGTTTTCCAACGCCTTTTAGTGCCCACAAAAACCTATGCAGTGGCACCTTCACCCACACTCACACATTGATGTGCTCTTGTGTGATATTTCCATTAACGTCTTTATCACTGTGGCTAAATGCAGCTGTGTCTATGCTTTTATACGGCCCACCATAACTCATTTAGCTCTTTCGGTATGTCAAAGAAAGACTTCCACTTTTATCCAGTTGACTGACTGGCCGACTCACTGAATGAATGCCGCATGGACGAATGCGTGACTTGATGAATGAATGAACGAATGAACGAACAACTGAATGAGCAATAAATAGCCATGCTCCAAAAATACACTGGACTTTTCTGTTCCCCAAATGACAGTACACACAAAAGCAAGGTTATCATCTTATCTTTCTTAGAGAGATAATGAAGTTTATCTTCATGCATTTTTGCATGGGCTCCAGCCTAAAGCAACACAACAACAAAGAGCGAAGAAAGAAGTTTTCCTATGATGCTAAATAAAATGCACGCTAAAAACTGGACCACAGACACACACACACGCACGCCTGTCTCCCACCCCAACCCCACTGTCCCGCCGCGAGCTCCCACGCGCGGCATTACTAATTCCTTCCGTCCATTTACTGCGGTGGTGATGCTGCCCTTCGGTTCAGACTGGTTTAAAGTGGAGCCCGGGCGCCTTTACCGAAGCAGGGTCAGATCAATGAACCAGAGACCTTCCTGCAGACCCACTGACCCACACCCCTGTCATTCATAAACCCTCTCAGTGAGGTCAAGCTGGTGGATCAGACCGTCAGAAAAATGCGTGTAAGGGGGATTCCACCCCGAGCCCAAACACCATCTGCCACCCTAAGAGCCTGATGTCAGTTGGGAAAACCCCAATGGAAGAGACATAGAAAAGGTCTAAAATAAAGGCTTTCAGATTACAACCCTGTCTCAGGGAGTCGGAATTTGGAGTTGAGCTTTTGTAGGTTTATTTGGACGTCTTATCTCTTGAGAAAGTTCTCGAAACAGGAAACTTCCCCGCAGACCAACGGGAAGGTTACGTAAACGTTCTGGAAAGGCCTCACTCACAAATATCTGCCATATTAGCAAATGGCGGATGCCCAACGGGAGTTCGAGCCAAAATAAAAATAGTTGAAAAACGAAATTCACAGATTCACAGATGTTCTACTTGGACAGTCGCATTGGAAGAAACCCATTTTCCAGAGTTTGGGATAGGTCCCTTTCTTACAGTGATGTTTCAGCAAAGAAAGACCTTATTGACAGCGGCGTGCTCGATTACTACATACATAACGTACATTTATATTTACGGCATTTATCAAACGCTTTTATCCAAGGCGACTTCCATTCCCTAACTACAGGGGACAGTCTCCCTGGAGCAACTTGGGGTTAGGGGTCTTGCTCAGGGACCCAGTGGTGGTGTGCTGAAGGTAGGATTCGAACCCATGACCTCTTGGTCTAGAGGCAAGTATCCTACCCACTATGCCACCACCACCCAAACTTATACAGAATAAGTGGGCACACATTTCCACAGAAAACACAACAAACTCTTGTGGAAAGCTTTCCAAAGAGTGGAAGCTGGTATAGCCACATAGCCAGGACCCTTTATTTGAATGCAAGATAATAAGTTCCTGTTGGTGTAACGGTCAGGAATCCCTATTTTTGCCCCTATAGTAAGGGGTTGACATAAGCGGTAGGCATAGACCAAAGTGGTACACAAAATGCGCATCGGTTTTCAGTCTTCACAGCCTTCATACTGCACACCACGGCATACCCTCTTGTGAGCTAATGAAGATATAGGGATGAACTGACCATTTTTTTTTTTAAAAAGTCTGTATTACCACATCTGACTCATATACAATACAGAAAATCACCACCAGAGAAAGCCATAACAAAAAGTAACAATCACAGCTGAAAGGTCTGATAGACTACACCGTGGAATGCGGTCATACCTGTGTGAACAGTTTTAGCATAAAGGGACCATATACTGACACGTCAACACTCACCAACAAAAATGAAAAACAAGTTCTTTAAAAAAAAAAAAAAGTTTATTTACAAATTTTTTTAAAAGTGAAAAGTCATCCATGTCACAACGAGAGCTTTAAGTTAGGACAGTCTGAAGAGAAGAAAAAGGAAAAAAAAAAAAAAGGGCTGTGGGTTTGATGATCAGGCTACCTTAACCCCCACTCCGCTAAAGCAAAAAAGCCCAATTTCAGCCACAATAGTCTGACTGTGCCCCTGCAAAGACAACTAAAGCTATTTTACAAGATCCCACTGCTTTTTTGGAACAATGTATGAACAGCATTTTTAAACCTTCAAAGTAGGTTATTTTACTAAATGTAAAGTCTCCACACGACTCGTACAATAAAAAACAAATTTAGTTCATTTCAACCACAATGTGGTGACAAAAAGTACTAACATACTCAACTTCTTTAGCCTTACTCGTTCAGTTTTAAGTCATAAACAAGATGGCAACCAAACAAAGTCCTTGGGAACGGTGATCTTTTTTTCTACAGAGCGGAGTTGTACAAACTTGAATAAAACAGTCGCTACAGGCCTGTTGATGTCTGTCCAACAGGTTCACTGACCACAGGGACACTTTTCCAGATGGTCGCTCACAAAACACTTATTGTAGTACTCATCAAAATACTGTACCCATAGTTGTGGTAGGAAACTTGTGGCTGCAGCAAGGAGTCAGACTGAAAAAACTAGTGGGTTTAAAAACACGAGTCTGCAGAACACACCAACATATACAGAAGAGTTTTTAGAAGGCGTAGCGTGTGCGAATGTCTTCCAGTTTCTTAGACACTTCTGGTGGTGTACGGTCCAATTCCTCAGCAACACTTTTCTGCTTATGAGGATCCATAGAGTTAAACTGTTCACACAGGTCTCCATCAATCACGTTCTGCAAAGCACAAAGCATCAAGGTATTAGTACAGTTTTAATATCAAAATGCAACCAATAACCTTTAACTCAAATTACAAGCACTATATTTTGTTTGCCTCTTCATCTTCGGTTCTTGAAACCTTTTGTAAAGATCTCGTCACAGTTCTTGTTTAATTTTACACCGATACCATAAACTGCAAATGCAACAAAAGTAAAACACAGGACCAAGTGCTCGAAATCCAGACTGGGTCTTTAAAATCAAGATTCACTAGTAAGGAGATTTTATAAATAAAATAAAGACACTCCGCTCCAAATGCTTTTTAGGGGTCTCACTTTCATTTTCTCTCTTCATGGCTTAGTTTCATTTTTTCTGTTTTACTCTGATATGTCTTCAAAGCACGCAACACATACCGCATCAGTTTTGGAGAAAAAAAAAAAAATCACTGAAAATAAATGGGGGTTTCCACTGAGGCACTCTGAAGTTATAACACCTCTCAAGGTCTTTGCACCCACACAGTGATGAGGATTTTCCCCTTCACAGCAGAATATAAACTAATACACTAAGGGTGCTTCAGTTGAAATTCTGGAGGTCAGCACACCTTGGTGACTTGACGGCTTCAAATATCCCCGATTCAGCTCTCCTGATAAAGTTGGTTTAATAAAAATTTTTTAATTAATTAATTAATTCAACAGCAGACCTCATTCACTGACAGCTCCCCCAATAATTCTCCCTGATTCTCATACAGCTCGAGACTGCTGTTAGGCATCAAGACCTACAGTTTGCTCAGGCTTGTGCAAATGCTCCCAATTTAATGAAGCTAAATTAGAAGGGGTGTCAAATACTTTGACATACACATGGCAAGAACCTCCAACCAGCACCACAAAGCACTTTATTCTATGTATTTACCAAAAAATGACTGCTGGCTATGACTTTTGTGCAAGACAATGATTCAATCAGTGAGGCTTGCATCTCTCTGTACACACCTTCACAGGGAAGTAATAGGAGCGAAAACTTAGATGATCCCTGCCACACAGTGGAGGAAATTCAGAACGCATATGCATCTCCAAGTGCTGAAAGAAGTCATGGTCCTGAGGGCAGAGGAAGCAATGATAATTAATTATCCTATTCAACAAAAAAAAGCTTCAAATAATCAAATACAAAATCACAACACTGGTGGTAAAATTGAGAAAACAAAGAATATATATATATAAATATATTAAATTCTCAATAAAAACTACATATCAAGAGAGAAGAGATTATGGCACTAGAAACCTCCTGATGGCCAGCGTTTTTAAACCACATCCATACCTCGTGGGATGTGAAGGGCACCAGAATGCCAATGCCTCCTGACAGAGTGGTGTACACCAGAGACTCTGAGCCTCCAGGGATGAGGGTAGTCTTCTGTAGGGACAGGACTGTCTCTCCAATGTGGTAATTCATTATTACTTCAGCCTGGAATATAAAACAATCTAAGAAACAGTTCTTTGAGCAGGAACCAAACTTTGAATAGTATTTATTGAGATGGCGCTATAAACACACCAAAAAGAAAACCTTACCATTAGATAAAAGACAATTTTGAGAAATTAAGGTTCCAGTGACACCAAGGTTACGGCTACATGTCAAGCACATGGAAGCCAAACATCCTGACACTATGGCAACATTTACCCACCCTTCCTCCTCTCACTTATTACACACACTGTTGGCATTCAATGAATTCCCAACACAAGTCACTGGGGCATACAGGGAATTTCCCCAGTGTCCACCTAAGCATTTCCAGGCTCTTGATTTGCTCATAATGATGCCTGGCATGTAGACAAGACTAGGGTCTGAGGTCTTTAGGGGCAGACCACATTGTGGACTCCAGATAGCTGTTCCGCAGGGCAGGTCTGGGTTTGGGTGTGTATCGAAGAGGCCACAACACCAGCTAGACACAAACACTGGCCTAAAACACAGCCATAGAGGCAGAGCAGAACGGACTCGGAGGGAGGCTTTTCATGCGTTTTTCAAAAAGCTGTTTCAGTGGCATGATGTGAAGGAAGGTACCTTTTGTGATGCTCCATTGAGCAGGCCTCTGTCCCACAGTGCTTTATTTCCTGTGGGGTCCTCATCTACATCATCACTGGTGTTTGGTGGTAGGCGTACCTGGGAGGAACCACAAGATTACTGAAGATTTCAATGCCCAAAAACAGCTTTCTTGCTTACGCTAAATAAAGTTTCTCCAATGCCACACAGGATGTAGCACTTACAATGCTGATATTTCCAAACTTGTCAGCTGAGGCCATAGTGTCATAGTCAAGCAGACATGCTGTAGTGACCCAGCGTGGATGTGTGTCGTCGGCAAAGATAATCAGCTGATTCTCGTTGCGCTTGTATCGAACCCAGAAAAGGCTCTCCTGGATATCTGACACAATCACACGCTGGCCTATGGTGTGGATCCCAGTCACAAGGTTTGGAACGTGCTTTAGAATAAAGACAAATGCCAGAAAATGAAGAACAAATTAGAGACAATGAGACAAATTCAATTACTACTATACATATTACAACGAATATGGATAGGAGTGAAGACACTAGGATCGGATAATACAGTTTATTATAATAAATTATGAATACACTATACTAAGGATACTGTCAGTACTTACATCAACTGCATATTTTATTATAAATTAGTTATGTTTAATATTAGGTCAGTATTTTTTGTGATAATTTACATTTTTGCCATCCCGAACACACGGGAAAATTGTTTTCAGTAGGACAGACTGAGCACATTTATATGAACGGAAAGGTGAGCCTTTTTTTTAACATTCATTTTTTTTTTTTTTAAATATTTGACTTTTCCTGAAGTGCAATGTAAGGGCGACCTCCAAATGAATAAAACAATAAGGGAGATCTATTGCCTGCTTACCTTGTTTTCACATTTACGGAGCAGCTTCTTCTTTCCCAAGTCATAGATGCGCAGCAGTTTGCCGACACCCACCAACACTCTGCCCTGGAAAGGGGCAATTGCTAGAGGCACATCCTCCACTGGGGTCTGCCAGAAAAACAAAACAAAAAAACTTAATTGTTTGTAACTAAAAGGGGCCAATCATGCTAAAGAAACTAGTATTTCTGTATTTCTTTCAGAAATTCAACATTTCTCATGAAACCACCCAGTGATCAAATGACCCAGAATTCCAAGCCCACCTACCTTGCTTCTTGTCTGATGGCTTTGCCATGCAGTTTCAATTGGGTGTAGCAGACAAATGTTGGCAAAAATCTAAAATCTATCCAATAACTTTTGTGAGGCTTAGTCTGAACATCAGCTGTGCCATTTGGTAAATGTTGAAAAATAGCGAAACAAAAACCACTTTGCTAGAATCCAATATGGCATGAATTAATAATACCGGGAGGTTGACCAAAGGAATTCAACGCCAACTCATTTTTGAAAACTGGTCATATTGTTCAGAAGTTAAATGCCCAAATGCACATCCACCTTTGAACGCCTGGTGGCGCTTCAGTGCTAGAGATGCAAACATGAAACTAGACAATCTCACAACTTTTTACCAAATAATTCTGGGACAGCCTTTGAAACCCTAGCCAGAATTGGATGAAACGGTAGAAACACAAATGAGTGCCTTAACGCATTTGGTGATTAGCACCAAATAATCACGTAGCTAGTAGCCTTACACAAATTAAAAATAAACATGTATATGTACTTGGAGGTATCAGATAAGACCACAAAGCATGGTTTCAGATGTTCAGAGAAAGTTTCCTTTTTCACTCACCTTGTGTAGGAATTCCAGCTTGTCCCCACCTCCAGCCAGACGATAGGTGTAAATGTAGCCACCACCCACTGAGCGTGGATTAAGGATCATATCTCTGGCCACACCCACCAGCACATACCAGTCATCACCCCCATTAGCAAAGCGACATACAGCAACACTGTGAAGGCAGAATTATAAAGTCTTACACAACAGAAGTGGTGGTAACTTACAATAAAGTATTTCTTGACTTATTACATGATTTTTGTTAACTATTAATATCTGCCCCATTACTGCAGTATCTTCCCCTGCCCACCTGAAAGCTGCCTCGTTCTGCTCTAGTTGGACCAAATCCAGGTTGTTTCCCTGTATAGGGTTGACCAGGCGCACTAGTGATGCCCACTGTCCTGAACCAGCCTTGGGGGCACCAAAAATTGCTTCTGGAAGGTTCTCATTCAAAAACGCAGCAGCCATTTCTGCAGCCAGCTCCCTTTCATCTTCTCCTGCAGCCTCCACCATTTCCTATACAGCAAGAACAAGACAATGAAGAATGAATGATTTAAGGGGCCTTAAAAAAAAGGAAAAAGGAAAAAATAAAAGAAACTGAAAAAACCCCAAACTCAGGAATTTCCCAAATGCAATTCTCACGACACTCTGTACACTGGCCCAGGGAAACAAGAGTCATTAACCTCTGGTGTGGGAAGCCACTTAACGTGAGGAACTATCCACGACATGGTGAAATTAAACCAGCATTTTAAATCATGTAGAGCTTACCAAAACAATGACCCCATAAAGGATTTGTGCTCTTACCTCTGCCATCTGTTGCTTACGCTGGGCCTTGGTGGCCTCTGTGTAGGCATTATGGTCTGTTTCAATAAGGATTAGGTTGTTGGTCTCTGGGTGAATGACAAATTTCCGTGGTGTGTACTGCAGTGGGAAGGCTACCTGGTTGAATACAGCACCCAGCTTCTCCAGAGCCAGAATCCTGTCAGAGGGGAAGCAAGCAGATTTCATTAAGAATGTATATTTCTTCAGTGTGCAATCTGGATTTCTAGCACAGAACAACAAGAAGAAATAACCCCTCCCCTTTTAAACTCACTTGGGAAAGCTTTCCACTAGATATTGGTGGGAAGATTTGCTTGCTTTCAGCGATAAGAGCTCACTTTAGGCACACAAGTGCCACTTCGGTTCATATAATCACTACAGACAACAGTTCCACTGCTCCAGTGCCTCCTTAGGATGACACTCAGTACTGGTCATGGTGTGGCTGGTCCAGAGGACAGCATTCTAATGGCAATGCTTTACAATAAAAATACAAGCTGTATGCAGGGATGCCACAAAACCATAATTAAATGTAAGGACTTTAAGAACATGTAGTTGAACATGAAGCCTCATGTGGTTGAGCAATAGTACTGTACCCTTCTCTTCACCACCCCTACGAGCACTGACATTACACAGAGGTTGATAAGTCATTTTGTTTCATAAAAGCTTTCCATATGTAATTTATTTTTTAGTTTTAAACACTTATTTCTCCTTAATGAAATGAAAGTAAACAAACATATTGCAAATTTCCCACTTGCGAGACTAACAAAGGGTGAATATATATTTTCTTAAATTGTCAGACCATGTCACCAATCAAGTAGGTTTGCTAATACAAACATATTGCTTAACTTAAAACTTGGACGTTACCTCAGTGTGTTGGTGGAGATGGCGACTATGCCCTCAGGACACTGCTCTGAGGCGAATCCAGAGGCGTATTCCAGTGTCTCATAGGACAGTGGCGTCAGATGGAAACGAGACTGGTACGAGTAGCTCAGCCATGAACGACTAGACATGGCCAGCACCTAGACAGAAATAAGAATGACATGTCATAGACATACACACAGTCACCACCTTTGTCCATGCAGTATTTATATTACGCAATTTCTCACTTACAGCCTCTTGGCCCTGCATTCGAACTCTAAATAGCTTGACAGGCCGAGAGCCCAGGTAGCGGGTGCGAGTATCAGACAGGTCTCCGGTTACGGGGTCCAGCACAGTACGCAGCAATACGCCATTCTGTCGGACACAAAGATTTACTACATTCAGTACAGACAACCAAGCAGAAGGGTGAAACAAATTTACGGGAAAACCTTCAGCTGGATCGGGGTAAGGAGAACGATATATGGTGCACTGTCTGTTACCTGCAAGCCAATGTTGAGGTAGAGGAAGCCGATGGTGCCTTTCTCTCCCAGCTCGTCTTGTTTCTCCACACCTCCCATCTCCACTATACACAGGGACTCTGGCTGTGCAGGCAGAGCTTGCATACTAAGTGGCTGCAGACAGTCCTACACACCAGAAAGCCAATGGAGTGAGTGAGCATGTGTATTTAACCACAGAGAAACACACACAATCAGAGGATTTCAAACCACACAAAATTAGCCATGTTCCTTACTCAAGCACAGATGATTGAGATAACATACCGAGGGGTCCAGGGAGATAATGCGCACTGTGTTGTCAACCAGACCCACAGCCAGGAAGCGTGAGCGCTGCTCGCCTGGAGGGACATTCGCAAGGCTCATACACACCACATCCGCAGACATCTCTTTCCTCTCTGTGTATTCATTCAACTGACCAGACTGCAGTGAAAGAATTATTAAAGAGAGACGGTACAATGGTTATTTCACATACACTGTAGGGCCAAAAGCATGAGACATCATACCTATGAGTTTATCGGACACCCTACTTCAAATCCATGACACTTTTAAAGTCTTTGTACGCCTGTAAACAATGGATCTTTGGATCTTCTCTTTAACTGTGTATCAATATTACCTATGAACATAGACAAAAGGTATAGTAGGAATTTCTGTTGTGTATAAAATGCGCGCAAAGTACGAATGACAAAGCGGTAGCTGAAGCCTGAATTTGAAAGCACTTGACTCCTTATTATTATTAAAATTAGATTTTATAGTTTAAAATAACATGCTGTGAAAACAGAAAAGCAGAAATGTATTCTCTGCTGCAGACATACTGGGTCCATCTCAAAGTATACCAGCTCTCCCCCGGTCAAAGCAATGACGACCTGTCGCTGGTTGACAGCACAGCGCACAATAGTCTTCTTTCCTGGAGTCTTCCACTCATTCACTCGTTTATCAGCTCGAATATGGCGGATGCCATCTGGGTACACCTAGGAAGTAAGAGGACAGAGAGAGGGTTACTGAGAGCAAAAAAAACATTACCTGCAACGTTAGGCATATCCAGTTCCTATCAACCACACATTACATAACTTCTACTAGGCTTGGTTGCATGATTTTTCTCACAAATAACCTTCAGTAGCTGACTAATTGGGGCAAAAAGGTTCCTGAGTAAGTTATTAATTAGAACAAAAACAATCAGCTCCTACTTTGTTTTCCTGTGAAACAACTGCCTTTTAATAGGTATAGGATGCTTTAAAGTCTGTGGTCTTTTGACCACTGAGAGACTCAGTTAATGAGCCCTCTAACAACTCACAATCTAACAATTCTCTGTGAACATCCATTCAGATGTTCATAATGAGTGTTCTGTTCAGTCAAGGCATTTACAAAACATTGGTAAAAATCTCTTCCATTCTTAAATTATCACAAAGGTTTGTCAACACGCATGGCATAATGATATCTTGGATAATGTAATAAAACAAAAATGGACATTTCTGCAACACTGGGAGAGTGAAGGCTAACATGACCTTAACAGCATGTAAAGCCTTGCAATCATATCAGAACAGTTTTGAAGATGAGCAACGTTTAATTCTGTACACAACATAGATATCATCCCTAAATCAGGTAACTTTATTTTGTTCTGACAGTAAGGGAACCATGATGCCTTCTAAAGAAAGCATGAACTTGTGTTTTTGTGCTCTTTGCACAGACAACTGTGGCATTGATGTAATCCTAACACAGCTCTTCAGAACCAGCATGAAAAAGACACTGAACCTCAGGTCTTAGAGCCCTGCATGGAAAATGGTACAGCAGCTGAGTGGGTGGATGGTTGACATGCTGTTTAGGGTGTGGTAAGACTCTTGTCTGAACAAGCTTTAGGGTTGACAGCAAAGTTGAAAACTTGGACAGTGTCTGAAGGGACTAACATTACTTACTTGGACCAGAGCATCTTCCCCCAACAGAGAACAGGACAAAGTGGGGGTGGTACCCAAGAAACCTGAGTCTGTCACTTCTTCAACAGTTTCCCCAATTGACAGCACCAATGTGGCATTAACGAAGGACACAATGATGTAGGCATCAAACTCATCTGGGAAATAAACGGATGTTGGTTAATGTGCTCCACAGAAAGAAGGAAACAGTGATGTCTTTCAAAACCAGTACGAAACATTTTAACAGAAACACATGACCAACGCTTCTGTTTAACACTTCAGGTTGGTTAACGCTGCATACCAAGATAATTAAATGCAAAACTGTTTATACACATCCACCTCACAGGTTAAAATTAAGCCCAAGCTAAAAAAAAAAGCTATGTAAAATGTAGGTGAGATCACAGTGTGTATTACTAACACAGGCTTAAAGTTCCACAGAAAAGCCACATCAGAACTTAGAGACTGAAAGTAATTTCACAACTAAGTATCATCTGAAATGTGTGCAGGTCAGTGACTCTGCAGAATTTTTGACTCTTACAGACACTGAGCAAACAGATATCACATGACTTCAAGGAACTGTTGCTGGCAGGTAATGGATTACCCACAATGCACCACACAGCACTCTACCTGCCAGCCAGTTGTTTGAACAAAAAAGTTAATGTTCATCAGGATCCTACTCACTGAATAGCTTACAAGTAAGAGCATGTCAAACTTTTTGAAGACTGAGGCCCTCTTCCCCATTAGCCCTATATACACAAAAATGATGTTTGGTCTAGCGGTCATACAGGTTTTTCCTGCACAACAAATCTACACTTTCTAGATAAAAAAAGTCAACTACAATTTCCCATGCAGTCACATCCTATAAAGCACATGACTTACAAAGCTTAATTACTGCCATAGAGAGTTGACTCATCACTAATGCAAACATGCTTTCAGCTATAGTTTTTCCTTCTTTTACAGATTCTCACAAAAAGTAGGAGTAGTGCAGGCACTTCAAGTGCTCCTAGAGGATACAGTAATTACATCCTTCCCTTAGAATGGTTTGATTTATATTTTAATTTAAAATGAAACTATAAGTCCTCCTAAAAGAGAACCCCAAAAAAGCACATATACCTTCCACATGTCTCCTAACGGTCCAAACAGCATTTGGGTTACCAGGAAGTTCAGAGACGGCCATCTCTGAGACCTGAGGTTACAAACGTACAAATGCACATCAGGTCAAATGCGCATGTAAGCAAAACCACAATGTGCCATAAAAGTATGAAACCACATTCGGTTCTTAGAATCCTATCGACATTACATCAAAGATCAAACATAGGTGCAACATCCTTTTATTGCAGCTCACACACCTCCAACCCATGTCTAAGAACCCTCATGGTTGCTCTGGGTCCCCTTCCACATGCCACATACAGCTGAGGAGTGTCTTCATTGGCCAAATCAGCAATCTGGAAGAAACGAAATGTGGGAAAGTTAAATAAGGAGAATAAGAATCTGACAGGGTGGAAGCAAAGGCACTCAGGCATGCAAAAAACTTCTGTAAGCTATTCGTGTGTGTGGGGTGGGGGGCAACTGGTGGAAGAAATAGCGGGTCTTTAGACCAAACCATTTAAAACCATTTTCACAGCAACAACCTCAATGTAAAATACTCAATGTAAGCTACTTCAACATCACTTAAAGTAGTGCTTGAATGCTCACAATACATATCAGATTTATGTTTTCATGCTCAAAACACAGGAAATGAGACTACACACTGCACAGGGCAACTTTTTTCAGTGATAAAGCTATGTTAACAAACCATCAGCGACTGATCTAATTTCATCTCCATACATCGTGTTTATCAAAGTACTTAAATTCCACATCTTTGAAAATGTTGCAATGATTGACATCCGACTGCTTTTAATGAGGCCTTACTGCACCTGGAGCCAGACAGCATCAGAAAGACGGTCAACACTTACATTGTTACCATTAATCTAGCTGCAAGCATTTTTTTTTTTGGCTTACCATTTTACATAACTACAATCATATTTTAATATGACAGGTTGCGCACCGTACCTCTTCAAAACAAAGGCAGAATGTACCCAATGTCGGTTTCAAACCACATGCCAGCATACCTTTCTTTCTCTCTCTCTCTCACTCACCTGGCAGGACATAATGGGGGAAAGATTCTCCTGCTCATCCACAAGCACCAGGTTCTTGAGGGGTCGTGGCTGGAAGAAAAAAGTGTCTCCTTCCTCCAAAGGCATAGCGGACGAGAACTCTGGTTCATCATCATCATCTCCCAGGTGAGCAATCTGGTACAAATAACTAACAAAGAAAGAGCTGAGGTAAAGAGAGATATCTAGTTCTGGTAAGTACCAATGGTGTATGTGTTGGGGTGGGGGTCAGAGAGTGGTGTTCAGTCAGAGGAGTTTTAGTTCTCCAACAACAGTCACAGACATCAAACATTCATCACTTCAATAGTACAAAGTCCGCACGCAGTGCACTTGCGCAGTGCAGGTGGCCATGGACAGCAAACAAGAGACTGCAGAAGGGTAACCAAAAACACCACAATTCAATTACAATTTGTCCTCATGCATTCTAGTTTCTGGTGTCAACATGCCAGAATGAGGACTGAACTGTCTTTTAAAACAAGTTGTTTACAGGAAAGGAATATTTACATAAACAGAAAGAAACATATTCCAAGCATTTTCCCTTTGTTTGAATTTTAAGACAAAATGTGTGGCGCAACTTACTGATTTCCAAACTCTGACGACACGAATAAGAAACCAGTCTTCAGGACACACATGGCTGTGGCCACAGGAATGGTGTCAAAGTATTTCATTCTGATCTCCGTGACCTAGGAGGTAGTGAAAATGCTGTTTACATAGCAATTATACGCACTTAAAATTCACCTCAAGGCACTGCATAGGTTAAACAATCAAGAAACACAAAACGAAACAATGCCAGCTTCTGCTGTTTGTATACTTGTGGCGAGTTACAGCAATTAGATGTTTGAAGCACCATTCAAAACTTCTGGGAATACATTTTTCCCTCCCTAACATCAGACCACACTGGTAGAAGCAGAAATGGCAGCTTTGAGAGCTCAAATTTAAGCATCATTATTCAGTGGACTCAGATCTCAGAGAGATTCAAGTTAGTATTCACGCTACAGCCTTCTGCTCAACTTAACTGACATTCTTGTAGTCACGTCAGCTTTAATATCAACCAAACTGACATATAGTTGAATTTCAGCAGTAATCAGGGGTTCACAGTCTGAATAGTTGGGGAAATGATGAGGCATCCTACAATATAATAGCTAAAAGTGACCTGTTGAAGGAAGTTACATTAGGCCATAATCTTGTGTAATACTCAACTCTACAACAAAACCCCCTCCAAATGGGATTAAATGCACATTAGGCATTTTGGCCCGATCAGCTAGAACACTAAAACCACATGCTTAACACTGTGTTGGTCCCACTAGTGTTGCCAAAACAACGAGTCAAGGCATGAACTACACACAACCTTGGAAGGTGTGCTGTGGGATCTGGCACCAAGACACTAGTGGCAAATCACTTAAGTCCTTCAAACTGCAAGGCGAGGCCTCCATTAATTAGACATGCAATCAGATTTAGGTATAGGCTATTTGGAGGATGATACACTGAACTACACCCTCAAAGTATTCCTGACCAATATTTGCGTCTTTAGCAGGCCGCATTTTCTGACTGAAAAGGGTTATTTCCATTAGGGAAATAGCCTCATTCCCATGAAGGCTTGTACTCTGCAACAATGTTTAGGTAGGTGGTACAAATTAAAGTGACACCTATATGAATGCAAGCATCCATGGCTTCCCAGCAGAGCACTGGCTAGAGCACCCAACTGCCTCTGCCGTCTGGTGACATGACGCACACAGCTGTCCACATAAAAATATGATTTATGAAACCAGACCACCTTTTCCCATACCTCTGTGGTCCAGAGATCATGTTCATGTGCCCATTGCAGGCACTTTAGTTGTAGGACAAGGTTAAAGATGGCAGAAAGCAGCAATACCTTCTGTTCTGGGAGTTTTGTCAATGCCAGCTTTTTAGCAATTTGTGCTACAGCAGCTCTTCTGTGGGATTGAACCTGAAGGTCTAGTCTTCATTCATACACTTCAATGCGTCTCAGACATCCACAACACTGTCACTGGTTCACAATAGCATACAGGGAACACCCTAAAAGACCCAACATCTTGAAAATCCTCAGACAGGGTCCTATTTTTAAGCTATTTCCTCCAGGATAAATAATGTTTTTCTGATTCTGATATCCATCCCAATTGGTCCACCTCTTGACACTTCAATTTTTCTTTTCCACCTTAAATGATGCAGCAGACAGAATACTACACCATTTAAGGTGGAAAACGAAAATAAAAAGCCAACTTATATCATTGTACAGTAGACGTTATTACATTGTGCTATATATATTACTGCTACCTAGGTCAGGCAAAAACCCAAGAGGCTCTTCTGTCTCCATATCTAATAAGCAGTATATCTGAATGCTGGTTTGAGTATTTTTAAACAACTTGAGTGCTAAAAGCACCCCCTGGTGGAGAACATTCAGATGCTTTTTGGAGAAAAAATCCCATCACTGCTACTTGTAAATGAATCCATAACTACCTCTTTCAGAATCTGTGTAATAGCAAGTATATAAGCCTAAGTTAGTGTGTCAAATCATATCTGCCTTCTGATTTATAAACTAATTCAGTTTGAAAATACCTCAACAATACTACATGGTAATATGCCAGTGACATGCTGCACAATAAATATAAATACATTTTAACATTAATAAAAAAAGACCATGGACCAGAAAATACTTCAAAAGGGGTCAGCTTGCCTTCAAGATGACTAGATTCAATAAACACAAAACTGGCCCTAGACAAAGACATAAGCATGTCAGCATACAAGCACGGACAATAAATAATTAATTAATGCCCACACTCTGGCTAAAGCTCACCATTTCCTCATCTGTTTCCAGAGTAACCTTGAAGATATCTCCTTGCTCGGTCTGGGCCAGGAAGAAAAACATGGACTTGGTCTTGTGTGTAGCAGAACAGACGAAGATCATGCCTCTTTCGGGATCATCCAGGTCATTCTGTTACAGAACATAAACCAACAAGAAGTGGAATAGATCAGTTCCAAACCATGACTACAAAATTCCAAGTCAAAACCAATTTCTATCGTTCTGATTTTCTGCCACAAACACCGGGTAAAGAAACACAATCACATAGCAAAGCTCTGATTGTGTTGCTGCCAGTAAGTAGAGGTTTCATCACCAGCATCAGAAGTCTTAAATTGTCTCCAGGAATTGTCAGAGAAGAGACATGAAAACTTCATCATTTTAACTGGAATTTACTTAAGATAAGCTGAATGAAATGTAGCTGAAATCCTGGAACTATGCTTCATTACCACCCAAATACTTACCCTCCTGCGTGGAATTGGGCAGCGGATATCTGGCTGATCTCCAAAGTTCTTGTAAGTGATGTAATTCTCTGAGCAAATGAGCACTCCACTGGGGCCATCAGAGCCACCTGGGACTGTATTACACAAAGAAGGATCAGACATGGCTCAAAATGTAAAGCACTAACTGTAAACATTAAGCAACAGTAAAGCATTACTATGTTAAACATTAAAGTAATAAATACAGCATAGCAGCACTCCCTCCAAAAGTTCTCCTAAAGAGGATGCATTTTGGAGCGCTTGATGCTCATAGCTTTTTTCAAAAAAGGGAAAAGTGACCGGTTGTGGGTGAGCAGGGATCAGATAGTATAATGTTCTCTCCACCATCATTCAGAGAAGAGACATGAAAATACTCATCATTTCTACATCACTGCCACAATATTGCCAAGAGACACACACAAAAAACTGAAACACTGACCATGCGCTTCAGCAAGACAAAACTAGGTCACGCATACCTGTGATCAGGAAGTTGCCATGCTCCTCTAGAGCCTCGCTGTATTTGCGCACCACATGGTTGAGTCCCAGGTCCAACTCATAAAATGTCAGAGTCTGCTGCGTGTTTGCTGCCGCCTCTCCAGTGGGATCATTATCGGCTTCCTGTAAGTCAGTACAGTACAAAATGAGAGACATGAATAACAATCATATCTTTCAGACAATGCAGAGTTCTGTAGAGATGAAGTGATCAGAGGCTTTTACATTCTCTCCAGTGACTGGTCAGAGAAGAGGTGGATTACAATACTGAAAGCCCCCCACGTCTCACCCCCAAAACAAACTCTTCAGTAGTATCCTAACCTCATAGTCCATCTCAAGGCAGGCAAACATGGGGTTTTCAAAACCAACATCCACTCCCACCACATGGTAAACAAGTGTGTTGGCCTTGTGCGCTTCCAGAGGAGAGGAGATAGTGAGGCGAGCGGCAGCATCTCTGTTTAGGATATACACCAGCTTCTGCTTCTCAATGGCACCTATGACAGAAAGTAAGAAAAGATCAGAACCTTGAACCTTATTTTAGGGATTCTATGTCTCTTAACTCTTTCCAGACCTTCAAAAAAATTTTAATTTCAAGCAATTAATTACAGGAAAAATAACGTGTTAAAAAATGAATGCCAGTTTCTCTGTGCAACCTTGCGCTGGACGCCGGTTTACCGGTGCGGTCTTGTTGATTACAGGACTGATTACAATAAGCTGATACTCCTGGTTAAAATGTATTTGCTACGTATCAAAAACTATTCCACTCAGACTAAAAAGGTTAAATAGGAAAACACAAACATGCAAATTCTATTACAGCAAAACACTGATGGTGAATATAGCACTGAATATTAAATGCTGGTTTTACCAATCATAACAGCTCTGCCTTTGGGGTCCACAGCCAGGAATTGCCCGGGAACAATGCGTCGACAGCCGCTCTTGCCAAAAGTCTCCTGGTGCACTTTTTCAAACATGTTCTTGGATGGTTGGTACTCAAGAATAACTATACGTCCCGAGTCACTGCCCACCACAATGTAGTCTTCAATTCAGAAACAGATACAAAAAGAAACAAAAAAATTAACCTTTCCATTCTGAAGATTAAGTAATATTATACGTCTTTGTCAAATGCTTAAACCTTCAGGAGTGGAAATCATGTACACAAAGAAATTCTATCCAATTGTATACAAAACTCAATTTCAAAAGACATGCTAACCTTTCGTTCCACCAGTGAGCCTGAAGGCCATGAGGGAGCGGATAATGCCAAACACCTCCATAGTGAGTAGCGTGTGGACCTTGCCTGTGTTGGCATCAGGACGTAGCAGCTCCAGAATTTTCCCCCTAGAAACAACAATCTCTTGCTGCTTCGTGCCTAGAAGGAAGTATGGCATACGGTGAGATTTTGACAAACTACTTCTCACAGTCTAGGCAGGTGTTAGACCAGGGGTCATCCACATGGTGCTCACAGGACCCCAAGGACCACAGGAGTAGCCCAGCGGACCTTTTCTAAAAAAATAGCACAACTTACCAGTGAGCAGCGTCTAACGTTTAATTCTATCATGTTGCCATTCTTCTTTAATCACATTTGCATTTATATAGATTTGAAAACGACAATTTTAAAAGGATTTAAAACATGTTTAATATAAATTACATTTAGATAAGTTTAGGTAAACCCTATTCTAGTGTATCAAACTGGCAGCCCTTCGTATGGCTCAATTCCAGCGAAGTAGCTTTCAGTTTCAAAAAGGTTAGTGACCCCTGTGTTAGACTCATCATATAAGGAATAGTAAACACACTTTCTACTACTTTATTAAATAAACTGACACATTTCCAGACTGCTTGGGTGTACACTTAAAACAGGTATAAAATATGTAAGTAAAATAGTGTGATCAACGCAAAATTCTTCTGTCCATTTAACCCTTCACCAAGCGAAGCAGTGGGCAGCCAGCCACACAGTGCCCAGGGAGCAGTGTGTAGGGACAGTACCTCAGCGGTGCTACTAGCAGTCCTGGGATTCAAACCAAACAATCTTATGATTGCAGGGGCAACTCCCTAACCACCAAGCCACCATATATTAATAATTATTCATACAGCTCTATGACCAGAACATTACATTTAAGTGTATGGTGTAATGGTAAAAAAAAAAAAAACCCTAGAAATTAATAAGATACCTGAGAAATTTCCATGGATGGCATGAGTGATGCCAGTAGCCCGCTGTAAGGTCAGGTTGTACAGAAACATTGTGGATGTTTCTGGACCCCTTAGGCTCAGATGAAGAGAACTGTTGCTGCACCTAGAACCCAGATTTTAAAATCTCAGTTAAGATCACAGTGCAAAGTACAACAGTCTAATAATTCATGATTGCATATGAACAGAAATTACAAATTTGAATGACACAAATATGAACTACACTGCTGCCACGCAGATATGCTAAGGCTGGTATGCTAAGCTAAAAATAATGCCACCTAAAACATCTCTTTACTCTTTTGATTGAACTGCTCGGTTTCTAAAGTCTGTGATGTATAAAGTGATCCATGCACTCCCAATAAGACAATGTAATTCCTACGGTGAACTCTCACTCGCTACTTAAATGAATGAGTTAGCTGCTAGCTACCAGGCTCCTTTAGCACATTAATTTTGCTCCATAGAAAATGATCTGTGCTTCAGCAAAACAACTAGAAAACATTATTTCCACAAGTATAACATGAGAACTGGAGCCAGGGGCTTTAGAATTATTTCTACCGCCAGAGTTAAATTACTGCAGGCCTCTGTTTACTCGGACAGTCCTTTATTAGCCTGTGAGGCTAACGGAACTGTCTGATATAACTTATTTAGCGCCATAATGACGCAGATTTATCGAACATATTGTTGTCGGATTGATATGTGAGGTGTCTGATGAAAGTTTACCTATTCAGCAGTCAGGATGGTGCAGATTTGGACAGGATGAGAAACTTTGTCTCTGTTTTCAGCGCTTCGTATTTCAAACGCTGCAACAGACAACCGGGTCCTTCCGACTCACAGTCGAGCCTCACGGTGCTCCTGCCCTACGCCTGTCGAAAATCAAAGAAAACCTAAAACGACTGTTTTACACAAAATTGCTCTAAATAAATAATTTTAAAAAACTTTTAAAGTATAAATATGTGAATAAAATAAATAAACATACTAATAAACATACAAAATTCATACAAATTTTACAAAAAATGCAATTTAATTACATTTAATAAAACGAAATTACATTAAATAAATAAAACAAACTTTAACCAGAACTGTATTTTTCAAAACTACGTTTACACGTCTAAATATTCA
This sequence comes from Hemigrammopetersius urotaenia, assembly GCA_037974485.1. Classification (NCBI taxonomy): domain Eukaryota; kingdom Metazoa; phylum Chordata; class Actinopteri; order Characiformes; family Alestidae; genus Hemigrammopetersius; species Hemigrammopetersius urotaenia. The sequence continues at coordinate 14,443,178 of JBBPDC010000019.1, forward strand.
CAAATTGAGAGTACAATAGATTAAATTTCTGTAAGGAACAATTCGTTTTTAAAACTGTTTTTGGATGTTTGGCTGTTTTTTCCCACTGATACAAAAGGAATACAAAAGGAATATGCTAGCAATCTATAGTTGTTTATTTATTTTACATGTTTAAGTTTTACATCCTGCACACAGTAACAGTAATAGAGATGACAGTCATTAGGATTAGGATCAGACCAAATGATACAGCAACAGAATTTTACATTTTACAAGTAAATGTACCTATGTACATATACTTATCTAGGTTTACATATATAAATATGTATATATTTTTTCCAATATGCATGTCCATATTTTATATTTCTAGATTGTATAGTGTACACTTTATACTGTACTGTTAGTATAGTTATTATTCTATTCTATTACTTTTTATTTTTGCTTATCTTGCCCTTGTACTGTCCACTTTCTGCCGTGACAATGCAAATTTACAGCATTCTTATTGCAGGAGGTGCAGTTACGGTAAAAAAAAACCAGGGACTTACTCTTTTGCACTTTACAATTACGTATATTTTACATTGTTAAATGAAGATCATAGTCATTATGAATAAAGTCTAAAATGAAGCTACACATATTGTGATATGTGTGCTTACAAAGTCAAAACTGTTTCTGGCAGTGAAGAAGAGTTTATTTCAATGGGCACTTTACCCTTACCCCCTTTCAATTTTCAATACAGGCAAATTAAGCTCAGAGTCAGGTCAACAAGTATTCAAAACTGAATCATAAATTGTATCCACAGATACACATACACACACACACACACACACACACATACACACACCCACACACACACACACACACACACACACACACACACACACACCCACACACAGA
>JBBPDC010000019.1:14453982-14465486 GCA_037974485.1 Hemigrammopetersius urotaenia
TTAAAAATATAATAATGGGGTATCTTTAAAATATAATAATAAACGTAAATCCAATGTGTACTCGCAGCTTTATTAACCGCATTTTCATACAAGTTTGTTTTCTTTTTTTTTCTGTGCAGCCCAAGGACCGGTACCACATGACCCGGTACCGGTCCGCGGCCCGGGGGTTGGGGGCTACTGCTGTAGACCACCGAAACTTACAGAACGGGACCATCGACAGTAGTGGGTATCTTCTGTTATATCACTCACTACAGAGTTCCAAACTGTCTCTGGTGATCTATGAGTGAGGGTTTGAAATGGGTTTCTATTGAGCAGCTGCACACAAGCCTAACATGTGCTTTGCCATGCATGGTCTGGATTGGGGTAAAGATTAGCACTTCTACTCCTGAGGTGGTTTGTGAATAAAGTGGCTGGCTGCAGTGTTTGGCTGTATGGAGAAGGTTTGTTCATTTTTATAGCTCACGGTATGTCATTCTTTGTCCTAGACTACATCAGCAGGTCCATACCACATTAATAAAGAGCTGGATGGGGATTGGAGTTTGGCTGAGGGACGTTTTTGGGGACGTGTTTGCGGAAACAGTTTGGCTGACTACTGACTCCTGTTGTTGACAGCGTTAGGCTCAGAGCTCCAGTGCTAAATGAACAGTTTTCAGTCACGTCTAGGCTGTTTGACTACATCTGTAGTCGTGAGCGCAGTTCATTTAGTTACAGTGGACGTGGAAAGATCGCTGATGTGCGATCAGAACCATCTGCTGGGTGTGGCTGTTTTGTTCTGTTCAACCCTTCCCCAAAATGCACTGCTTTGGTCGACCTTCTGCTCAAGGACCAAAATATCTCTTTTCACTTTCTTTTGTTTGATCAGACATCCAATCTCTTCATGTCGACAACGTGTGCTTCTCAGCAGCTGATGTAACCCTGTCTCAGTTCAGAACTATTATATATTGAACCGCATAGATCTGGCCTTCGTGGTAACCATGGTAACCTGAGGTAGTCGCTGGTGTAATTAAAGAGACCCTTTTTGCCTGCTGTGATACAGTAACAGTTCCAGTACTGAAATGGATCTCTAAGACCTTTTGTGAATGCACTAGAAGTGCTTCTGTAGTGTTTTGTGTAGAGGGGGTTATTTGAGAAGCTGTGGATACACTGTTTCTGTTGCACCATTTAGAGTAAAAAAAGAGTTTTTTTCCACGTTAGTATGAAATTTAAAGCAACAAAGTGCACAGCTGACAATGTTTTAATGTTGAGACTTTTGTCACAGATTTATTCTTTGAGTACTTTGATTGGAAAAAAGGATTCTTGTTTTGTAGCCTGTGGAAACATTTCTCGAGCTTGGTTTTGCCACTGGAAATAACTCTGTGCCAGTTTTCCCATGCTGTAGTGAAGAGGGAATACTGATAGAGCTTCTTTTTTTTCCAGGCACCTTGCCATGGTGCTCCACATCTTTTTGGACGAACACACATCCCCTTTCTTCAGAGAGCAGCTGTCACCAGAGAACCCCAAAGATAGAAGCACTCCCGATGTACCAATGTGATAGAAAGAGAGAGAGAGAGAGACAGGGATGGGGAGTAAGGGAGAGAAAGAAAGGGAGATAGAGGGGGCAGTTGGTTGGATGGTTGAAAATGGAAAGTCGGGAGAAGGAAAAAAAGGGAAGTAAAAGGTTGGGCATTTGAGATGAGCGATGGGAAGAAGATGCAGATAGACAGTCATGGGAATTTGGGATGGCAGACCAGAGCAGCAGGGGGGCTACAGGTTTAGTTACGAGGCAGTCTAAGCTTAAACATTCGAAGGTATTGAATTGTCAATTAGAGGGTGAGATGGGCAGATGTGAGGTGAGACTGTCATGCTGCTTCATGCCCCTTTCTCACTGGTTCTCACCAAGCCATCATTTCTCAATGCAAAATGAACTCATAATTCACAGCAGGTTGGACTATTCAGTACATAGGAGACTGAGAGCTTTCACTTTGATGAATTCTCTTTATGAGATTTCGTTATGGGCGGCATATTAAAAGGACAGTCATCTCAGTCCTGTCTGAACGCCTTGAATCAATGGAGCTGTGTTTCATAACTAAATGAAATTGTCACTGAGGCGAGCAGAGTGTGCTGTGGCTCTTTAGTTTAGCATTCAGGAGCCTGAACCCGAAAAGCGATTAGTATGATAAGTGTTGCATATAGTCTTACATATGCTTTAATATTTAAATATAAGAATGTAATTGCACTATTAGTTACACAATGCATTGCATTTACATTCTGTCTACATTCTATATCCGCAGGTCTGGGTCTGCTTTTCTATTAATTTCAATGCCAGACAAAACATGGCAGAAAAGTAAATGATTTTTTGAGTGAGGAGTTCTATTGTGAAGAACAAGGCTGATCACAAAAGCCTTTCATAATAAAACATCTCTTCTACTTACAAAAACAAAAGTGGAACACATTGAGAATTTTAAATCTGTGTACCTGTCCATCTCTGCTTGCTGTGAACATCTGTGCGTGCTTTTGGGATTCTGTGCTAAAATAATTTCCATATTTTGCAGCTTAATTTCCATATAAGGGCTGAATGGCTTGGGGAGTGAACAGTACAAACTGTAGCAATGTTGAATGAGGAGATAAGGAAATTTGTTATAAATTTGTCATAATAAGGGGCCCTTTATTTCACTTTATCTTTTTCTTCTCTCCATACGGGTTGTCCACTGTGTTCGAAGACCAGCAGCATCTAGACATCTACAACAGAACTGCAATCATCTGATCCGGAATCAGACCTTCACTACTGGACAGTGATTCAAGGGTCCATAACAGGTAAAGACGGGGGATTTTGGTTGCAATAAGGGGAGACAAGCAGCCAGAGGATGCTGGGAGGGCTGGCAGGGAGAGAGGAGAGAGAGTGGACAGGGCAGCAACACCATGGAGATTACAGATTAGGAGATTAAGGCACAACAGCGGAGCAGGGCACATCGCCTTGTCAAAATTGGAGCTTTCAGCATACTCAGTGCAGCCTTAAGTGCTGTCAGTGAGAAACTAAGGGGATGGACACACACTCACACACACACACACACACACACACACACACACACATCCTATGTTTTGGTGCTATATAGCCGCAGTAACAGAAGGAGGTCAGCTGGAGTGATGAGATTTTTCTGTTGTTGTTTTTTTTTTAATCCACTCACTGATTGCCTCCTCGCTTCTTGCAGGTCATTCCATAAGCCGTTTGAAGGAGGTTACCAGATCTTCTCTGTCAAGACCCTTCAAATCCTTTTGTGTGCCTTTGGGGCTTTGTGAAATTGATTGCTTTTGTTGGTTCACATCTTTTTCATTCTATATTTTTTCGCTCTTCAGCACAGACAGAACTCTGTGGTGCCACACACTTTCTCTGCGACTAGGTCACGAGGAACCACCCATCTGGCCTGGAATGTCCAGAGAACTTCACCTTCTGGCAGGCAGCCTGAGTGTGGACCTGTTGCAGACAGAGAGCAGTTTATTACCTGCTATGCCAGCCCTGAGACACACACTCCTTTCACGTGAGCTGCCTGCAGACGCCCACACCGCACTGCAGTAACCTGCGTGCAGCTGTCACTCGGGTCACTGCGACGACTGCCGGCCAGCTGGAAAGGACGACCGTGTCTTTGGGTCTGGACAAGTCTGGATTGGAAATGCGATAATGCGAGGAGAGAGGGAAGGATAGAGGAAAAGAAAAAGAGTGAGAAAGAAAGTCCAGGATGACTTTTCAGTGTGAGTCTACAGGAATACTCCACCCTTTTCCTCCAGAGACTGCTGGGTATTACCACAACACAGTGTTAGAGTAGGAACAAGTGGGATTACTCTGAGGAGTGCACACACACACACACACACACACACACACACACACACACACACACACACACACACATATGCTTGGAGAGACTTCTGCACAAAGCATGTGTATGACAGCCTTTGCTCGCCCGGCACTGAAATGTCAAAACTGCTGAGGGGTTTTCCTACAGCCGTTGCTGCAGGGCGAATCAGACAGCTAACACTTGTGCACAGGCGCACACGGCGCGCTGACTGACTAGGTTTTGTAACGAGCCGGACAGGTGTGCGTGTTTTGAGTGGAGCCAGGACAGGATGACAGGCAGGCTCTTCTGAGGTGAGTGTCACAACAAAATCCAACTTTTTACATGTAGCATCTTTTGTACTTCAAAAGCATCACATTGTACATAGTGTAAAGAAATAGATACATTGTAGTATTGTAAAACAATATTAATAGTAATTGTGCAAAGTGTCTAATATATTAAAGAAAAAAACAATGATAATCCTTACGTAATTTGAATCCTTTACATAATTTGAAAATAAATTTAATAACAAAATGTAAATTTTTGTTTCCCTAAAAAACAGAAAAAAAAAATCCTTAGATTCAGTCATCTTCACAGTATCTGCATGCATCTGCAGTAACTGATTCTATTACTTTTACCTGCAGATTCGTTTGCTCTTGCTGTAGGTGCTTGGACTGGAGCTGGAGCTGAACCCCTGGAGAGAGAGGGGTGGGGGAGAGGGCGATAAGGAATTAAAAGCTGACACTGTTCGTGCGAAGCACAGACAGAGGGAGAAAGAGAGCGTTGCGTCTCACCCTCAAGCTGTTCGTGTGCGTGTGTGTGTCAGCTGGCTCCGAGGGCACGGTGGCAGGGGCCGGTGCATGGCAGTGGGGGGGCAGAACGGCGTCCGCTCCTCAGCAGCGGTCAGGCTGGGGCTCAAGCTGGGGCCTGGGCTTGGGCTGGGCTGCCTGGGCAAGGACACAGAGGCCAGTGGAGCCGAGGCCCTGGGGGCCTGTCGGCGTTGGAGCTGGGACTGGAGAACGGGGGTCCCGGACAGGCCAGGGGAGCATGCGCTGCTCTTTGCGTGTGTGGGTGCTGCTGGGATCTCTGGCCCTCCTCTTCTTCACCTCGTTACTCTTCTCTCTCTCTCTGAGAGGGAGTCCCAGCCTGCCTTACCTGGACCCCGGACCAGGGTGGGAGGAGTCCCACAGGGTGAAGCTGGTGCCCAACTATGCTGGATCTCACAAGTCTGTCCCTGCTGAGGGAAGCCAGCAGAGGACATGCGCTTGCTCTCGATGTGTGGGCGACCCGGGCGTGTCTGACTGGTTTGATGAGAACTACGACCCCGATATCTCACCCGTCTGGACACGGGACAATATCCAGTTGCCTTCAGACGTCTACTACTGGTGGGTGGTAAGTAAGCCGGCTATATGGTCTTCCAGTCTCCTCTCATTTATTTGCTTATTTATCCTTCAGAACCCTATATATTTAATACTAATTTAACACCAGTATCCGGGTTCTAGGAAAAAGTCACTCTGGATAAGGGTGTCGGCCAAAATGCCACATTAAATTCTTAACCACAGCCATTTGAAATTTCAGCATCGTTTCATGTATAATAATTTGAATTAAACAGTATGTATTATGCTTTTTATGTTTATAAACTCATTATACTATGAAGCAATTTAGTGCAGAGACTTTATGCCAGGGACAGTGATTAAATATCCTGCTGTTCTAGCCTTCTGAAGGAGTCAGACATCTGAAACAACATCTGAGATTTCAGTTTCCAACATTTGTGCATATTTCCCTCCAAACTTAACAGTTGGTTTTGTATATTTCAGCCTGCACAGCTTTTTCACAGTGCAGTGTGAGTCATAACAGAGGTCATTTGCCTGCATCAGTCTGGAAGAAACAATACCAAAAGTAGCTTGTTTTTTTCTAAGAGAAATTGTCGAATACACCTCAATCATAATTACAGAATATTATATGTTACAAGTTAAAAACAATGTATGTAAGAGACTCTGTGTACACGGAATATGAATAGTTGCTGTGCTTGATTAAAAAAGTAAGTCTGAGGTGTTTCTCCCCTCAAAGCAGGGAAGGTTGAACTCTGGAATTGTGCTTATGCAGCGTGTCTAGGAGACAGAGAGCCAAAGGGGCAGATTTGTTAAAGAGAACATGAGTAATGTCTGAAAATGAAAACGAGTGGAATGAATCAACGCCCGAAGAGGCACCCGGCTGATTTTACCGGAGGCTGTAACAGATGAGAGGAGAAGGTGGTTTTACTTACAGAGCGAATGGAAAGGGAGTGTGTTGTGTTCAGTGAGGACACAGGTTGACCCGAGGCCTCTCTGAGCCGTGAATCTGTTCAGGCCTCTGGCTAGAATTCTTCACTCTACCATATCTTCCGGGTTTGTTAGGCTCACTTTGTGCTTAATATGCAGACGTGCCTGTGTGAAAAGCTCTGTTTTAAGTACCGGATGAAAATCAATAATGTGCATGTCTGAGAGCGAGAGAAAAAAGGGAAAAGGGGAAGAGGATAATAGAGTTGAAGTTGCTGCCAGAGAATCCAACTCAAGTGTGGTGGAGGAAGGGTATGGAGGAGTATGGAGAATGGCCAGTGGTAGGTGAAGGTCATCCCCTTTGAGGGAACTCACAGGATTATTACAACTCTGTGGTGTTTGTTGTTGTTGTATCACCAGAGTACATACACACACACACACACACACACACACACAAACCTTTGCCTCTCTCTGTTGGCCTTAGCTAGGCTCAGAATAAAATCACTGGCTGGCATCGGTGTCCAGGGAACATCTGCCAAGAATTATTGGGCCGAGTGGAGAGCCGATGGACTCTGCCAGCCACTGGCAGAGGAGCGAGGTGGTGGAGGGTGAGGGGTGGGGAGAGAAAGCAATTCTGTTAAGAGCAAAAAAAAGAATGATGGAACAGTTGATGCTGGAACATTTGCATGAGGTTTGTTGGAACATTTGCACCTTTTTGCAAATCCATGGCAGCAGGCTAGCACTTTTCTTTCAAACCATGGCACAAGCAGCCTAACCACATGGATAGGTATGTAGATGGCCTGTACATGACTAAGACAAGTCTAGTGCAACTGAACTGCCACACATAGCCTCTACCAGCTGCTAGTTTCAGTTTATCCTGCTGATCTTGGATTCAATTCATTTGTTATTAATAGTCCATGATTGAATAATTGATGGGAGAACTGTGGTGCCTTTTTGTGTCAGCAAGTCTTGAAACATAAATCAACTTTATATTTTGCTGTTGTTGCAGCCACAGCAAATACTACTGTTGACAACGTTTGTCCAAGAAATGCAACACCTGCACAGCATGATGTAGCATAAAACCCAAGCAGCCAAGGTTGTACATTTCGACCATAGACTGTTTTCAGTGAATTGGAGTCCGTCTGTAAGTTACGGACATTGAATATTATTAGCTGGCTGACTGTACTGTCTAGCAAAGCAACTACCATTTAATGTCAAAGGTCCCATGATATGCTGACATGCTGATTTTTTATGCTTTTATATAGGTCTTAGTGGTCCCTTAATACTGTATCTGAAGTTTCTTTCCAAAATTCAGCCTTGATGCAGAATCACAGCCACTTCGAGTCAGTCCCACAATGAGATTTCTCTAGGACGTGGGCCAGCTTGCAGCCACGGTACCATGCGTTAATGTTTACAGTGTATAGCAATGGCTACTGCGGTCCCGTAGCTGGTAAAAGAGTTCAGCAAGACCAGCTCTGTATTGTGTCGGCACATTTCAAAATTAACCCACACATAGCATTGACAATCGGTGGAGCTTTTTTAGGGGAGGGGGGAGAAATTCTCTGAGCGGGCAAAGCATGAGAAAGGGGAGGTAACCTTTTCCCGTACACGGGGCCAAATTCCAGATCAGGCCATCTGAGCTGTCGTTTTCTCAATGGCAGAGCAGGATGATCAAAGCACTCTTTACACCTGTTGCCAGTTCTAGCCACTTGCAGGGCCATTGGCAGGCTAGGGGAACTCATATTAATGTTAAAATCTCATAAAGTGAAATTTTCATGTTATGGAGTTGTAGAGTTATATACTAATTAACTCTCGTTTTCTTTCTTTCTCTCTCTTTCCTTTGTTTCCTTTCACCCCCGACTCACCCCAAACCATGTGCAGATGCTGCAGCCTCAGTTTAAGCCTCACAGTATCCAGCAGGTGCTGCTGAGGCTGTTCCAGGTTATCCCAGGCCGCTCACCATACGGCTCGTGGGATCCCGCCCGCTGTCTGCGCTGTGCAGTGGTGGGCAACTCGGGCAACCTCCGCGGTTCCGGCTATGGACAATTGATTGATGGCCACAACTACATCATGAGGTGAGAGAAAAGAAAGTGAACACATGTGTGAGGGAAAAAGTGGTTGTCTGAATGATTTGAATGTGATGCTTTGGTCTTCACACTCATCCCACATTTCCTGATCCATTTTTAAATACATCCCCAGCGATTCTACGTAGATGTGCCTCATAGGAAAATGTGTACAGTTCCTTTAGTCTGACTGAGTTCTCCTTATCTGAGCCAGATGCAGTGGATTGACATTTCAAAAGATTTCAGCCTTTAAAAGAGATGAGTGAGGTAGGACACAATGTACCTATTTGGAAAGAAAGAAAACAAGGGGTGCAACATCTTGCTCATGGGAGGGTGCGGGGGAGCTGTAGATGTTTCAGAGCGAAAAGAGACAGCGGGAGGCGGAGAGGAGAAAGAGAGCAAGATGAATGCATAAATTGAGGTACTATTTTGGTAAAGTCTTTATTGATTCAGCTTTGAGCTCTCAAATGAGTCCTGCATTGCTCCCCATATCCATCTCTTTCCTCCCTACAGCGCCTGCCTCACTCTCTCTCTCTCCCTATTGATGTGGAACTGCTGTTGTTCTCGCTCGACCACTGTATAAGCGATGGGCTGTTTGTGTTATTTGGTTCCTTCGGTTGGGATCAAATGGTTTCGCTATGGCTGCAAACTTATTCTAATGAATTGGCCTTCAAAAGCAAGGCTGAACGTTGCTGCCACAATGTTGTAGTTACAGAATCATTTTTTAAGGCAATTTGATGAAACTGAAACTGAAAATTGTATCACTATTGAATGCATGCTTTCTTAATGTTTCTCTTTGTATGCTCTTTATTGTGGATATTCTTCCATTATTTTTCGCTACACTGGCTACACGGGATATTATGATATATTTGAACTGGAAATTATACTGCTTTTATGTCTTTGATAGCTTTACTACTTGTTGCATTAGAAATAGTAAGTAATTTCTATTGAACAGCAAGTGATGCACCGAGGGCATGTCCACTAAATTGTCTGACCAATAATATTGTCTAATGCTGAGGTCTTGTGAGTTTTTCAATACTCCTATTAATAAAGCCCAAACACCTAGTAGCTTTTTTTATGTTTAAACAGACATCTCTGATGTCTTTAATAGAGAATGACATTTACCAGCCACGTTTAATCTATTACACGGTGAACTGTTTCTAATCATGGTTAGAATGAACATGTAAAATGCTTCTTAGCCTGTTACTTTAGGCTATAGCATTTTAACCAGAGTAACAAAATGCTGTAAAAAATAACAGTAATTTACAGAATGCAACAAAAGGGTTAAGACAAATAATCAGTGAATCAGTTGGTGCGCCACCCTCTGTTCTGAGCTGAAACAACTGCAAAGGACTGGCATTCTCTCCCCCACACCGCAATACCAGAGGCTTTTCAGAGATCTGGGAAATAAATCTTTCATAGAGTAGACATAAAAACCCTTGTGTTCTGGCAACCACTGTCAGTGGGTGCGAGGTTTGGAAGCATCCAGGGGAATCGAATAGGGAGGACGGAGAACAGTGAACAGTTGATTTTTTTTGATACGGAGCTTACTGTTCATGCTTTGATTCTGGTTTTACCTGTTTTGGCCCTTCATTACAAAGCAAGCCCAAATGTAGGACTTTAATCTGCCAGGTTTTCTCATTATATATTGGAGGAAGATCATAATATTTTCAATAGAGGCTTTAGGAAGGTGCTCGGGTTGATGATAAAAGCAAGGGCCCTGAGGTTCCTGAATAGGCTTTGACTCTTAAGAGGATAAAGAAGGAGAAAAATATAGATTATTGCCAAAGACTGACATCCGAACATGTACCAGCGCAAAGCAAAAAAGCGAAACTAATTCCTGAATCTCTTCACACTGGGAATGCCAAGAACACAGAATAAAGGCCCCCTGTTCCAGTAAACACCGAGCGAACAGAGATTCTTATATAAACACGGGGTCCAGAATGGACAGTCAATTGCTGGGAATATAGGGGCTTTGGAGAAGATGGATTACAGTGGGGCGGAGAATAGGAATACAGAGATCTACAATCTGGAATTGAGAGGTGAAAGGTGAGCTAAAGAAATAGAGAAAGACAGGGACAGAACACAAATGTATCAAATCTCTCCACTGGGACCGAGCTGTCAGACTCTCTTTGTCTGTGTCTGTCACTGTCTGTTCCTGAATCTTTCTCATATGCAGTTAGTAATTTATTAGAAACACCTTCCTTAAACTCTTATTTACAATTTTATTACAGTTACGTGTTTCTAATAAGGTTAAGATACAAGCAAAGGTTAAGATACAAGCAAAGTTCTTATGCCTATTTAAATGACCAAAGAATGTGAGTACCAGGTATATATGCCTAACAAACTGGGAACTCCCTGAGAAGTGTATTCTCTTTCTCTCCCCCTCCTCTTCTTCTCTCTCCATCATTGTCTCTATATCTCTTTCGTTCTCCTTTACTCCCTCTGGCTATTCCTCATGTGACTGTCAGCTGAAAGTGGTGGCTGTTGGTCTGTCTGTCCCACTCGGCATAATTTAGGTTTATTTATGGCGCCCGTGTCAGTAATTTCCTGGCTTTCCTTGAATGTCCAAAGCGTCCTCTTTCAGCTTTGCTATATTTATAGACCTTCTGAAGCACATAGGCTTGATCCACGGACTGCAACACTGTTCTGGTCATGATCCAAGCACACTTTGTCAAGCCTGTGTGGAGTGCGGACATGTTTTACCTACATGCTGTCATGCACACCCGTCTAGTACTGTGAATGAGCCTTCCATGTTGTACACATTTGCATCTTGACAGTATGACTCGACAGTATGAGAACCACAACTCAGGCCAGGTTTCGCTGTTCATTTACTCCAGCCGTACATGAAGGAAATCTAATATGGCAGAGTAATGAGGTGGAGTTTTGTGCCAATAAAAATGCATGAGCTGTGCTTTAGAAGTGTCTGGGCTGAGTGAGTAACTGCTTTTTGGCTCTGTTTGGGCACATTTTCCAGGATAAACCTGGCTCCCACAGTGGGATATGAGGAGGACGTGGGCAGCCACACCACCCACCACTTCATGTACCCAGAAAGTGCCAAGAACCTGGCTGCCAATGTCAGCTTTGTTCTAGTGCCCTTCAAGACTCTGGACCTGCTCTGGATCACCAGCGCCCTTTCCACTGGCCAGATCCGCTTGTGAGAGACCACACACTCACAGACACCCACAGATTCATTTTTGATATGATTTGAAAATGCTGACTTTAAATTGGGTCAGATTGATTGATATTGTCAGTAAGACCCGACAAGACACACACACCACAAACACACGTACACACTAGGGGTGTAACGGTACACAGATGTCACAGTTCGGTACGTACCTCGGTTTTGGGGTCACGGTTCGGTACGGTTCACGATA
>JBBPDC010000019.1:14471976-14492725 GCA_037974485.1 Hemigrammopetersius urotaenia
TGATTCTGTGGTAAGAGGAAAATGTTTTTAAATCCTTAATTACAAGTCAGTGCTGTTGTCAAAACCTTTTTACTGTATATTAAAAAGTACCTGATGCCCTTCAAATCTTGGTGAACCTTTCATGAAAAATGGACACATAGAAATGGAAAATGACTGTACCTATCACTCCATGGATACTCCCTGTATATAATCCAGTATTGTTATTGCTGAAGCAAAGCGTGGAGACTTGGAATGATAATCTTTGTTTTGGCTTAGGTGAATGTATTTGGCTTTGGAGCAGACAGCCGGGGGAACTGGCACCACTACTGGGAGCAGAACCGCTACTCTGGAGAGTTTCGCAAAACAGGTGTCCATGACGCCGACTACGAGGCTCAGATCATCGACCGGCTAGCCAAGGCTGGCAAAATCACTGTCTTTCCTTGGAAAGTGAAGTCCTAGAATAGGTATAAATGGATGGACAGACTCAGCAACCACGCATCCAGCTGACTTTATCTAATGCTTGTGTACTCTCTAATTCAGTACTGATTCAGGACCTCCTTACAGGTGGCCAGTCCTAACTGGTCAGAGCTTGAGGCTCACTTTTCACCGGAGGTTTTGAGACAAAGGCAGTTATAACTGTTTCTTCCAGGCCTACCTCAACCAGGAAGAGGAACTGAAAGACTGGAAGAAGAATAGATTCACCCTATTCAAACTAGAGGGTGGATTGGTCAGGGTTGAGTAACCCATCTTGTGTGGAAGGACTGCGTAAATTGAACATAACATCCTATTCACACCCATCTCTTGCGCTCAGTCTGTGGACCAGGAGATGGGTATGATTAGTCAACAGTGACCGCTGTCCTAGTGCTAATCTCCTCAAGCGTTAAACTCCTGCTGGACCATCCCCGTGGTTCTTAAAAGCTGGGACGAGCAGTCACAGCCAGACTATGCTGCATTGCAGCAGGTAGAGACATTGTGTCGCCAGAGGGCACACTAGAATGAGTGGAAGTTTACGTGCTCTTACAAAGACATGAAGTGTTTTGAGTTTTGTCGTGTTTAGGCTTTTATCGGTACGTTTTTATCGCGTTAATGGGTCGATGGGATCCTGCATCACTGTGCTGTGACAGCCATTTGAACACATGTTTTCATTAATGTGTTTATTTCATTTTTTAATGGATCATTACCATACAGTATTAGTCATTCACTTGGTGTAAAGAGAGGAGGTGAAGTCCACTCTCACAATTATTGGCTGAAACCACTTATTTAGTCCAGTGTGCTCACATACACAGGCAGTTTTTATATATATACACACACACGTGTGTATATAAAGATTTATAAACACACGCATCAATCAGTATTTTATAGTAGCTTAAGCAGTATTACTCAATCTTAAATTGTTCATTGTCTGCAGAGGTCAAGCCGAAAATCTAATCAAATGAGCCAGAATTTATTGTCAAAGATAAGTATTATCTGCTGACACCTAGTGTCCACTGAGGGACACTACCTCATTTAGCAGCAGGAAAATGTATATTCCTGTGACAAATCAAGCACTCGGCGTCGGGGAAATTAAAGTTCCCTCTGAGAAGCCCACACTGCTACATGATAGACAGACTTGCATCATCAATATGGTTTCCAGTCCCACTGATTGTGACATTACTGTAACAAATAGCTTAGACACAATCTTTGTGCAGCATGCAAGTTCGGGTCATCAGAACCATTAGGTGACAATGTTGCTGCAAACTGAATAAGTGTTATTTTTTTCTATCAAGTGTGGGGTTCATCCACATGAATCTGTCATAGCTGTTGCTTCTTTAGATGCTCTTAGGGAAAATGCTTTCAAACTGTAGATACTTTGAGCCCTCAATTGTCTTTCATTTCAAGTTTGAGTGTGTAGAGCTGTGGTTCCATGGAAGACGAGAACAACTGGGTGGTCCATGCTTTCTACTTTGCTATAGTTCATGTTTTCAGGTGCAGTAGAAGCTTTTTTGAGGTGTTGACATATCAGCTGTTTCCAGTAGTGTGGAAAACATACACAGACCTACACACATTCGCTTGCGTGCCTTGTCCTTGTTGTGGACACATCCTCCCTGCTGTGCAACAGAAACCTCATACTCAGTCTAGACACACACAAACATGCATTCATTCCTGTTGTCCTCTTAGTCCTTTTGCCGTGCATTTTCTCTCTCACACACCATTTGAACCCTAAAGCAGGGACAAAACTGCGCAAAAGACACCACACACTCCAGTTTGAGGATTTAATTAATACAGCCCTTCATTCCCTGAAGCTCTTTCACTCTCGTCCGTCACTGTTGAGCACTGTGCCTTCAGGACCAGAGTGAAACCTTTTCCACTCAGTCCTCTTGCCTCTGCCCTCATTACGTACAAGCTAGAAACCTGCTCTCGCTCCTAGCCTCCCTTTACACCTGACATGCACCATCTGAGGGTGAAGTTGTAATACAGGGTAGGGTACAGTGCTGTGGTGTATGTTAGGGATGAAATGTGATTTCAGAAACACTCAGATGTTTACTAACCTCTTGCAGGTGTAATTTTGTCTCGGAAGCGACATGCAGTCTGTCACCAAAGAGTCACATCGGCAAACCTTTTTGCTTGATATTTCTGAATTTGTAATCATAAACAATGATCAGTTTTTTGAAAATAGTCATGTTCATTTGGATCCCATTTTCCAAAAGCTAGTCCACAATGAGTGCTGAAAAGCCAAAACATATGAAGTTTGAGACGATTTGTACAGACTGAAACACAGCCTGTAAAAGTATTCACTCTTGTGCTGTTACGTCTTCTTTGTATGTATCCCTCATATTCTTCACATCAGAAGATTCATGATTCTGTGCCTAGCTCCTTCAAACAGAAAAATAAAGAGGGCCTCCTATCCTTCCACTGATAGGGTTGCAGTTAGATGCATAGCGTGGAAAAATAAAAGGGGGCTCCTTTCCTTCCACTGATAGGGTTGCAGAATTAAATGCAGTCTTAAATGAAGCCTAATGTTTTCTGTGATGTTCTTTTGTGACTTTGGGGTTGAGGTGAAAGCTGACCTGCTAATACTACTACCGACCTTATTCAGATCATCCACATATCTGACATGGGGGCTTCTCCTTCAGCCGCAGAGCCCTGCAAACCAATCAGTAATCCACCGACAACACAGACTGTAGATATCCTCCTGGTATTTTACTGCGCTTCTTAACAGATCTCCTCATTAGTGGTGTAGTTGACCAGCACTAGGTCAGTGCTCCTTTTCCTTCCTTTTCCAGCCTCAATCTGTATGTGTACGTATGGACTGTTTTTATCTTATACTATTGTAAGAAATAAACGCACATTTTAAAAAGGCAGGTCTTTCTGTGTCATACATAGCAATTGTTTATTCATTCAGGCTTTTTTTGTGAATGCTAGAGCAGGTGCTAGGCAGTACAGATACCACAGTACAGTCACATTCCTTTTATTCCAGTATGAAAATTAATCTACTGCTGAGGTAAGACCATTGCAGTCATAACAAGTATGGACAAAAGTTTAACATGACAAACATAAGTCAGTTGCTTATCTATTTTAATTCATTGTTCATGTATTATTATTTTAATTAATGACATTTAACAGAACCCATGAAAGATCTCAACAAGTGTTAAATTCTGATTCTAAAGCGGTGTGTGACTATGCAGTGCTCACCAGCACCAGCTGAGCTAGAACAGCTCTCCAGAATCAGACCGAACCTTGTAGTGAAGACACGGACATTGCTTGTCTAATGGCACAAAAACAGACTGCAATTATCCATTCATGAGAGAAATTCAGTGGCAGACTGCAGGGGAACAAAATGGTCACCAGTGTTTGACCGTCAATCAATACATGACTTGCCAATCAGACCTTTTTTGTGCACTTGAATTTAAAGAGAGCTGACTGGACGGTATGATGGCTGAAGCTGGAGGCTGGTACCTTGCTCTCAGTGGTACTTCCCTTGTGCACAAAGAGGGTTCTTCTAGCATCCCTTCCTAATCACAATGACAAATAAGACATATCTACAACTTTCTGTCTGGAATGTCCAGTTTATGTTTCATCAGACAATGCTGGATCACTCCAATCAGATGAGAAGCAGTTCAAGGATTACTGGAGTTGAACTCCCGCACTGAAGTCTTGTGCTGCTAGTTCTCGCCCAGTTTCAGATGAGCAAACTCATTAGCCAACTGTAGAGCTTCTTGTATGCAGTGTGTGTTCCTGCCTGTAGCCTGAGCAGACATGTCTTTGCCTCCTCCTTTACCATCCAGCAGAGGACACACTTCCTGCACCCACTCACTGGCCTTCAGGCCTCGATTTGCAACCTCCTGCACAAGCACATAAAACAAATTACTCATGTAGGTACTTATATTTTGGTGAGATATGGAGGCTGTGATACAGTCCTGATATTACAAAGTGCTTTGAATAGAACTGTGCAGTCATTATATATCTACACTGTAAGGCGTTGCAAACATCTACTTGTACAGCAGTTGAGTTTACCTGGGGCACTTGGCAGAGGCAAATAATCTTGCCAGCTTCATTGTCCACAGTAAAGAGCATGGCAGCAGTCTGAGGCGACTGAGTTTTCAGTAACTTCAGAGATTCGTTCAGAGCCTGAAACAAGAACATGTTACATTCCAGCCCCAAAAAAGCAGATCTATTTAAACCAAACAATATAACTTTAACAATAGTTTATGGTGTATGCCACTGTGTGTTCAAGCAGCCACACTTAATATATTTACCACAGTTGTAAACAGAACTTTTTTGTCTGGTTGGATTACTACGACACATTTAAGCATGCAGGCGTGAATAATACCTTAGCAGTAGCTCCACTTTCCATTTCCATGATGAGAAGAGGCTGGTTGGGGTTTCCATCAATGATCTCTTTTGTTTTTTCGAGAACCTTTTAATTAATATGGTAGAAGTATGGTATAAGATTATTTTGTTATCCTTTATTCTATAAGGAAATTATCCATCATTATTCTTATGCATTCGCACTCACTCTTTTCTGCACATCAGCTTTGCTGGCACGGTCCAGATCATCCATGATCTTCTTCAAGCCTTTCAGAGACTCCCTCATCTCATCCTTCTGCCACTGAGAGATGACTGCAGTGCCCAGGGTCTGCAATAAAACAAACATGTTCAAATGAGTAAAAAGTGCAAAAAAACGGTAAGAGAACACAACACATACAATCAACTCTTGTGTTAAAACATGTCTTGTTGAGCTGTGAGGAGCACCTCAGTCAGATCAGCGATCTCCTTCTGGATGTCTTTATTCGGAGAGGTCTGAGCCTTCACCTTCTCATCCATGGCAGACAGGGCCTGCCGCAGGACATCAGCTTTCCTCTGAGCCTGTTAAGACACATATTAGTCATCATCACCCACACAAAAATCAACTGCTACTACGAGCCTCTTTCACATGACTTAACATTTTAATTGAATTTCATGATATACATCTTGTGCTAGTTTAATGAACATACTAAGCATGAACTATTGTGTCATATTAAAAATACCATCAATCCAAATAAAATGACATACCTTCTGAGCCTCCGCTCCAGTCACAGCCACAATTCGCCTTATTCCTTTAGCAATGGCCTCCTCCGACACGATCACAAACGGGGCAGCGTGGCTTGAGTTTTTTAGGTGCCTATGATTACAAGCACCAGTCATGCTTTGCTTCTGGTTTCACAAATCTCCTGTAAATTGTCATTGTCGGGTAGATATGACCCATCCTAGATTTGACATGAATCTTTGACACTACCAAACTGTTTCAAATATTAATAGGCCTCTGCTTGCTACACATAATGTACACACATTTGTTGTCTTGCTAGTTTGTGGTCAGTAGATTATTGGATTCACACAGCTGTAACATATCTATGTCTCACTAAAGATCAGCATAACTGTATAAACGTTATGCAGAACTTACGTTCCACCACAGAACTCGATGGAGGTGAGAGAACCTGCAGGACTGTTAGGGTCAGCCAGCAGCTCTTCCACAGGGACACCAATGGACACCACTCTCACAGGGTCGGGGTATGTCTCATCAAACACAGCACGCAGCCCCTGGATGGCCTTGGCAGCAGCAAGTGGGGCATCCATTGCATAGACTTGCTGAAGAGAGACAAAAAAGGTCCAAATCATACAAGATTTCTAGACTAAGACATATTTCCAAATTGCTGAACACAAAAAATGACTGTTTGCGTTACCTTAGCATCAGCAATCGTGGCACAAGCAATCTCTTCAGTGCGGTGCACTTCCTGCGTACTCATGGCTCCTTTAGCGGTAAAGTCAAAGCGCAGACGGTCTGAAGCAACGAGAGACCCACGCTGGTCTGCCTCCCCCAGGACTGCCCTCAGAGCAAAATTGAGTATGTGTGTGGCTGTATGGTTACTCATAATGGGTCTCCGGCGGGCCTAACACAGGAAAGAGAAGTTTACTTGGTAAGTATACTTATTTTCCAATATAGAATTATTGTCTAATATAGGGCATTATTCAAACATGAATAAATATTTTTAAAAATCAAATAAATAGAAAAATGGTTTAAAAAACACACAGTGGATTATAAATAAATGTAACCTCAAAAGCCACACATAAAACAGTTTCTCTTACCTCATCAATATGCAGAGTGAGACGGTCTCCAACCCTAAGGGTGCCATACACAGTTCCAACATGCAGGACATAGCCTCCACGTACCTGGGTGTTCTTCACTGTGAACTCCATCCTCTGAGATACACAATAATCACAAAATAAAGTATTAGAATGTGTCGATAAATTAAGGCTGGCACAAGGTTAAAATCACTAACAGCACTAGTCTGTGTAGTTTATGATAAATCACTTTTTTACCCATTTGAAAAGCATAAGGTTATAGCTATAGAAATGAACAAACTAAATATCAAATATATTCATTTTCTCTCTCTCTCTCTCTTTTTACCAATACTCCCTTATGTCTCTCGCACCATTCCTTACATCTTCTGTCGAGTCGTTCTCACGGAGCATATAGCCTTCATCAAAGGTCTGGCCTCCCTGTTCAGCATAGTAAGAGGTCTGATCCAGCAGCACACCACACTCCTGCCCTGTGGTCACCTCTTCAACGAATGTACGCTCCCGTCTCAAGGCCAGAACTGTGCCAACAACTGGTTCAAATGCTGCAAGAGACAAAAACACACTTGATCAAAGCAGAACTGCACAAAAATGGAAATGTTGTAGAACCTGGGGGTTAATGTGGGTGGTACCATAGTCGCCATTGTTGCTGGATGTGTAACAGTACTTTAGGTTGTCATCAGTGGTAGGGATGCCTTTGTTTCTCAGTTCCTCAATGGCGTAGATGTCCAGCATGATGTGGTCCTCATCTCCAGAGCCCTTGCCCTGAGATTTCAGCTGCATGTATAAAGAAGACAAAGAAATGTACTATAAACTGAAAATGCACAGTTCGGATTCTGTTTATATAAGGAATAATTGTGAACTGGATCAAATAAAACATTTGCTTTAGCTCTCCCACCTGGGCAGTTTTCTTCTCCTCTTCAAATGCAGCCATGTCCACTCCCATGCCTCTCTCCTCTGCAATGAGGGCAGTCAGGTCCAAAGGGAAGCCATAGGTGTCATACAACAGCCAGGCTGTGTCCCCTATACAGAAGGAGATCAAAATTCATGCCCCTGTCACACAAGGGCTCAAAGCTTCTTATTTGTCCCTGCCTGTGTTGTCTCTGATTGTGCAGAATCATTGTACTAGCAGCTTTTAAAAAAATCCCCCAAAGGTCAAGAGATGTCAATACAGCAATATTAAAGAACCTAACCTGGGATAGTTTTGCTCTCCCCAAGGCTCTGGATTTTGCGGTCCAGGATGCGTCTCCCTCTACTGAGCGTTTTGAGGAACTGTGCCTCCTCTTCGTTAATGATATCCTTTACCATTTCAGGGTCCTTCTTCAGCTCTGGGAAAGCATTACCCTATGGACAGAGAATAACAATCAATGAGCAAAATAAAACTCAAACACAATTCCAAAGTAATTACCTAATAAACCTAATTAACACCCTAAGAAGACCGTCTCTGAGAACCAGAAACCTAGTCTTATATCCATAAAAAACTATGCATTTAAATCAATGCATTTCAAACTTGAGAACTGCATAGGTTTGACCTAATAAATGATAGAAGTTTAAAATGGGAAGACAGAGGGGAGGAAAAATGCTTGAGATTAATTCTCACCAGTGACTCCACCACTACATCTACCAGAGTAGCAAAGAATCCCTTCTGAGCACCCAGCTTCTCATGAGAATATCGTACAGCACGCCGCAGTATCCTCCTCAACACATAACTAAAAACACACACATACACAAAGAAGATGCATTACAAGACAAGCACAATCCATGCAATAAATCCCATGTAAAACAAATGTACAGAATGAAGATAACAACACCCCTCACCCTCTCCCTGTGTTGTCAGGTCTACCCCCATCTGACAGAGCAATAGTGATGGTGCGGGCGTGATCAGCCAGAACGCGATAAGCCATATCAATGCCATCTGTGTCTTCAGCACCAACCTTACCGGTGTAAGGCCTAGCTCCTGTGCCCTGGAGGCCCAAGGCCAAAAAGATTTGTTTTAAGATACATAACACAACAAAAGACCAATCTATATAGAAGTACTGTAGACATGGTTATACCTTTTGAATGGCTTCAAAGTAAGGTATGAAGAGGTCAGTGTCATAGTTGGACATCTTGCTCTGCAGTACAGAGACCAGGCGCTCCAAGCCCATGCCTGTATCAATGCTCTTCTTAGGAAGAGGCTTCAGCTCTGTCTCAGACTCTCTGCAGAAGGCAGTCACCAAGCTTAGAATGTGTGCAGGCTTGCATGAGTGTGTGAAGTAAACTCATTGCTACAGTGCATTTATTCTACCTGTTGAACTGAATAAACACCAGATTCCAAATTTCCAACACGTTGGGGTCATCCATGTTGACAAGGTGGGCAGCGTCTCTGCCTCCAATGCGGTCATAGTGGATCTCACTGCATGGCCCACAGGGACCTGTGTCACCCATCTCCCAGAAATTATCCTTCATACTGCCAGGCAAAATACGGCACTCCTCCATCCTGAAACACAGTCCATGCAACACAGGTTAGACAAATACACATAAAAAGAAAAATAAATATAGATCCTTAGCAACCACTGATGAAGATCATAGCAAAACTATTTTTGACAGTAGTAAAACTTGGATTTCTTCCCCAAAGTGAAATCAATATTAAAAGCACTGGTGTAGAACAATACACTCAAAATGATTTCACAGAGAAAAAAAAATCTTCCACAGATTTATTATAACTGCAGCACTGGCACAGTAGCTTACAACTGGGAAATAGAATGAAATGTACTCAATGAATGCATTTTACTTTTCCCAAAACTACCTTTTGATGACCCACCAATGGTTACCGAACTAATTAAAACTCCTTTACTGAGCAATGAACTTTTGTTTTCACCACATTTGAGTACATCACATCTTTTTCTCCTGATTCCTTAAAGACTGTGTCTGCACAGCAATTACTCTTTTTTTGTGTCCGATTCATTTGTACATTTTAAACAGCATATTTTTAATCTGCAGTCCTGTGCAAGGCCCTCACCCCAGGTCCAGCCAGATCTGCCTGCATTCCAGATCAGGCTCAAGGCCTGCATCGGCATGGCCTCCAAAGTAGGTGACATACAGACGCTCTATAGGGATGCCAAATTCTTGAGTTAATAGTTCCAGGGCCATCTTACAGGCCAAGTGCTGCACACAGAAAAAGAAAAGGCATGGAAAATTAACAAAAAAAAATTTAAATCTAAACACTGATGTATTACAGCAAAACAACAGAAACAGAAACTAAAACCTTCCAATTAGTTGCTTCACTTACTTTAAAGTAATCTCCAAAGGACCAGGATCCCAACATCTCAAAGAAAGTGTGATGATACACATCTTTCCCCACATCATCTAGATCATTGTGTTTTCCACCAGCACGTATGCACTTCTGTGTGTTGGCAGCACGCTTCAATCTCGCCATGGGGTGGGATGGGTCAATGGTGTTCAGGAAGATGGTTTTGAACTACAAAAAAAAAAAAAAAAAACGAACGAAAAGAGAGCAGGTGAGCCTGCATTTCAGTTTGTTCTACTACTTACTTAACTGCAAACACATGATTCTGACTACTACATAGTTTTCTTTATATAAATGCAAATGTATTCAAAGAAGCTATAGTTACTGTCATTATGCAGCAAAGAAACAAACTAACTATTAATGTTGCATTTATAAGGGGTGTAACAGTCATAGGATTATCTTACCTGGTTCATGCCAGCATTGGCAAAGAGTAGTGTGGGGTCATCCAGAGGAATGGTGGATGACGAGTGCACGTACTGGTGCTCATGACGACGGAAGAAGTCAATGAATTTCTCACGGATCTGAGCAGCAGTCAGTGAGGAGTCCATGCTGGCTTGGCTGGGCTGGGCAGAAGACTGAGAAATAAGACCACAAATACAAAATAAGTCCTTATGAACTAGGGGTGTATCAATGCACCAGAATATTGTAATATCACAAAGTGACAATATGCATTGTGGAGGGTTAGCATTCTATTAATTATGATATTTAGTGTAACTGCATTGTCAATCAAAAACCCAGTCCAGAACATTCATGTCACCATGAATCAACTGTATTGTCACACCTCTACTATAAACTACAGTAGTTAAATCGCACAACACTCCAACACCACTGGGCCATGCATGTAGTAAGAAAAGACGGTTGTAGCAGAATGTGTTTAGTAAGTTATTTGAACTGCCAATCAAACCAAGCTCATTCTGAAGGGAAATGAATTTCAACCAGTAAGGAAGACTAGAAGGATAACTAGTAATTC
Source organism: Hemigrammopetersius urotaenia (assembly GCA_037974485.1). Taxonomy (NCBI): domain Eukaryota; kingdom Metazoa; phylum Chordata; class Actinopteri; order Characiformes; family Alestidae; genus Hemigrammopetersius; species Hemigrammopetersius urotaenia. The sequence continues at coordinate 14,482,809 of JBBPDC010000019.1, forward strand.
AGTGAAAACAAGGAAGTAAAAAAAAAACTTCTGTTTTTTCTATCCAGAGTTAAACTGCTACTGCAAAAGGAAAACCAGTAAGCCAGACAAGTAAAGGAGGAGCTTCCCTCTAGAGACACTTAATGGTTTAGAGAAGTATATTTTCTCTTCAGCCCCTCTGTAATGATTGACATGTACATCAGTAAGGAAACAAATGAGAATCAGGACAGGCTAACCCTTATAAAAAAAAGGAGCAATCCCAAACAGCCTTTTGTCTGTCCTTTGGGAGAAGAATGATCCATGAGGCAGGTAGAATTATCCCCACTTGAGAATCATGTGATTGGTAAACAACCCTAGTCCTAGCAGCACTGATGCCACTAAGGCACTGCTGGATACAAGCACTACTGCAGAAAACAGGCAGGATCACAGAAAGAAGATCCTACACAGACAGCATGATCTATGATTAAAATGTAGACAACCTGGAATAGTACTGAACATTTGTTTTTCAGCACCTGCTCTGATTAGAGATGGGTATTGTAATGAATTTACTGACATGAATACTGCTGCTCATCAATACCAATACTTATCAATACTCTTACTGATATTGCTCTCCATACATTGATGCAAAAAACTGATATCACGTGAAAATATTTAACAAGTATCTTATTATTAGTTTTTGAAAATTGCTTTCAGGGAATCCTGTGTATTTAATTAGAGAGGAGCTGTTGCTACAAATGTGAGTTGGTTATGTGCAGGGCGTCCCTCCCACTGATCCAATCTAGCATCAACAATTTGAAAATGCCATCTACGTTTATCCAAGGGTTTATTGACATTTTGGTATTTACCAGTCAATAACCAGTACCAGTTTAGTACCAGTTCATGATACTAATCACTAATATTCAGTTGTAAAGAATAATTTGCATTGCAACAATTTTAAAGTAGCGACAGAGCTAGTTTTCACTGCGTCATTACATTAGCCTCACTAAATTCCCTAAAATGTTTTAAGTAACAGCATATTTATGCCATGGCAGCACATCCAACATACAAATCAAGACTGTGATATTTTGCATTGACACTATTGACACAGACTTTCATTCAGGCCAGTAAATATAAGTGCTGCAAGCAAATCAGACAAGCAGTCAAGGCATAGAGCAAGCCCTGCAGAAACAGGGGTTCACCTGACAGCAAGAAAATACTTTGGCACAGAAAAAAGCGAGATGAAGAGCCATTGATGGACAGCTCCTAAAGGGGCAGCCAAAGAGGGTTTTAAGAGACTTGATTAAATTTACTCAGGATGCACCAGAAATGAGAAGATGCTCATTTTTCTTTATCATGAAGTTCAAAGCTGTAGCATAGCCTAACGTCATGGATATGATACACTAAATGGACAAAAGTATTGGGCCTTTCCTTCTCGTCTAAAATCAGTGCCTTATCTCATAAATGCTCATCAGCATGAATGGGCACAAATTCCGGAAGAAACACTGCAAAATCTTGTGAAAACCTTCCAATGAGAATGGAAGTTGTTACAGCTGCAAAGAGAGACTGGGGGCTAAACAGACTTAACTCCATATTTAAGTCTGAGTTAAGTGTCATTAAAGTGCCTGTTTGTGTAGTGGTCAGGCGTCCCAATGCTTTTGTTCAAATAGTGTAGATCTGCCACTGCCCGGGTGGCACGTAGTGCGTGGTAACATTACAGGCCACACGGCTCAATGCAACACCCTGCCCAGTCATTTACAGGGTGATTTTTTATTTATTCATATTATGTACATATACAATGGGAATACCTAAAGTCTGAAGGTCTGATAATTCAGTGAACTTAAAGACTAAATTGTGAGTCACATTAGCATGCTAGCTAATGTAAACGCCACGAGATGTCCAGTCTAGCTTATTTAACGTTCATTCAGGTCAAATTCAGTAGCCGACCTCAATCCCACGATGTGTGCAAATTAAATATAACTGTGACAATTGACAAAAGCAAAATGCATAAATAAGACACAAACTAACTCACCGAAATAAATCCAAAGACTCTTCTGTCACCACAGGCACGCGCCGGCACGTTGGAGAAGAGGTTCAGGTTGTACTGAAAGGCTATTGGTCAGTTGACGATGACATGCAGGATTTAGATTATTCTCATTGGTTGGAAGTGCTGTCAATCAATTTAGCCACTCTGCCTTTCCTTTAGGCAGAACGCGGAGCTGGATGATGCAACTTAAAAGTAACAGTGAATCATTTGATCGCAAATAATAACAATCCTGTGAGGAGGTCACACGTGGCAATAAATGAAATATGCTGTTTTTTCTTATGTACGATTAAGTACTGATCACTAAAAGCGCCTACGTGACCTTAAGAAAACAAAGTAGGCTCTATGTACAAATTCTTCATTCATTCTTCTTCTGAAGAAAGAGTTATATCAGAACATTGTTTCACAAAGTGAAGGACATGAACAGGCACCTGTATAACACAAGCCATAAACAAACCCTGTCCGAAAGACGTTGCCTACAGCTGTCCTCCCACTTTGCTTTATTATTCTCAGATTGTCCTTGAACTCTATGCTTATTGGACAGTAATGATTTTTGCCTGAGAAAGCTCACGTTATGAAATATGACAAATGTATGTAGACACAACTCATAATTAGTTATAAAATCAGGCATACAGCCACGCAAACTACATAAATGTTTATAGGATAACACCTTTCATCCAGTGTCTGGTCTGTTAGAGCTGCCTTGATCAAAAAAATGTTACAGCTGTTATAAAGCAGAAGAGAATATGCCAACTCCTTGTAACGACTGTAGTTTTGGCATTAAACAAGCACAGATGCATGTGATGTGCGAGTCTCTGCATTCTTTATGCTATGTCTGCATTCTCTGTTTTTCAGTTTTGTGAAATATAGCTCAATTTATAGTTCTGGTCAAAAAAAAATTTGGTCTTGAGAGCATCAAAATGGTTATGCAACAAAACCTGTCATGTTGCATAACCAGGGCCCAGAAACAAATTAAAAAGCAAATCTTTCCTTGTGTTGTGCAGAACCAATCAAGGGCATGAAAATGTATAATGACGTACTAATGTTTACTTTAAATCTTACATTTAATGACCTGAACTTTGAACTAAGCTAATTTAATAGAGGAACATTATATATCATTTAATTTGATAAGAACAATAAATCTTTACCATCCATAAAGATATATATTCAATGGTAAAAGATTTGAAATTATTCTGTTCTGGAACAGTTAAGGGTCATTATGTTTTTATCTTCCTTTTAATGAAATGTTTGGAATGCGCCATTAGATTATAAACCATTGTCAAATTATCAAAATTTCATGTTTGACTGATTAATGCTGTTTATAACACCTGTTTTCCTTTTCAAATAATGTCCACAGTCTACAGAGTTCACTACAGTGGGCGTGAGCTTCAGCTAACCCAGAAATCAAGTAAAATCAAGACACTTGTATATGTAAAAAAAAATCTAGAGTGAAACTCTAAACTGATCATTAAAAGCCTCTGCTTCATTGTGAAATAAACCAGCCTGGCTGTTTAGTGAAATACCTCCAAATAGTTTTAATCATTATTTCATATAGTACAGACCTACTCACATATGCACATATGCTTCTCAACAGCCTCTGGACTACCAGTCCGCCCTCATCCTCCACCTGGTTGGGTGTGTCTGTCTAAAAACAGAGCCAGAAAGACTGGAACTGCTCAGGTGTGACATATAAAGGATATAATGTAGTTTAAGGGTCATTCCGTGGAATCAGTACATTTTGCGTCCCAAAGAAATAATCTGTCATAAAATCACCTTAATACCAGATACATGCATAATTTGAAAACATGACATTAGCATGTCTTCTATCATCAGTACTACCGCAACATTAAGTAAATTAAATATTATTATCCATGATTAAATTTGCATTTATGTTGATAAGACAGGGATTTTGGCCTGTCCCTCACTATGACAGTTATTTTTCAACAGATCTTCTTTTTGAAAAAATTATACAATTTTCACATTAATCTGTAGGGGATGAAATGCGGCGGTGGTCATTTTCCAAGGTTTTTTCTCTTTCTCAACAGAGACAGAGCCCTAGCTAAGCTAGATCACACTTGTTTAGAGTATTATATTTTAGTTTTGGAAAAAAATACAAACATTGCCTTAAGCACACTTTCTGGTTTCTTCTCTTAGCTTTGTAAAACTATGTAAACACATTAGGTAACACTGGAGGCCATGGGTGACGTCCTGGCAAATTCAGTTTAATTTGAAATGTTTCATTGGCATGACAAATTCAGCCACATTTGTATCGCCAAAGTGTGGGTTACAAAAGTTAGTTAGTTTGACATTAAAAGACTGAACTACACTATATAGATAAAAGCACTGAAATGCCTGACCATCACACCAACAGGGGCTTCAATGACTTTAATATGGAGCTGGTCCTTCTTTGCAGCCATAACAGCTTCCACTCTTTGTAGAAGGGTTTCCACACGATGATGCATTTATAAGGTCAGGCACTGATGTTAAACAATAAGGCCTGGCTCGTAATCTCTGTTCCAGTTCATCCCAAAGGTGTTGGATGGGGTGGAAGCCAGGGCTCTACGTGGGCCAGTCAAGTTCTTCATGCACTGGGGTACAGTCAAACTGGAATGGAAAAGGTTTCCCCCCAAACTGTGTCCACAAAGTTGGAAGCATGGCGTTAAGATTGTCCTTCACTGGAAGTAAGGGGTCTAGCGTAAACCCTGAAAAACAGGTATGTCCCAATATTTTTGTCCATTTAATGTACCTAACAGCTCAAGTCCCCTCTATGTGTGACTGTAATGTAATTCAACTTCCAACGACAGGCGGCGCCCAAGTACAGCAAACCTGGAGCATTTACCTACACGCGTGTTCGTGCCAGTTTTTAAACATCAAATACTATTAATATCAGTAGAAAAATATTGGATAAATTACAAATGATCTACATTTCATCTCCAACTTTTATTCACTCAAAACGTTTTTAATATCAAGGGTGGTGATAAAAAGTATATAAAAGCAGGTAAAATGGACATCTTGTATTCTTAACAGTACAAACTGCATTCTTAAGTACAAACTGCACACATGCAAAGCATTTACACCAGGGCATAAAATATAAATATTAAAATGTATACAAATATAATTGTGTAATATTGTAATTTATAGTATATAGTGATATTGTCTTTAGTATATAAAAAGCTAAGAAAATCAGGTGTTAGGTTTTTATATTTTATTAACAATGTGCCTAAAACCTGCTTCCAAAGACCCACCAAATTATATGTTTGATACATTAAGCAATCTCAGAGCATTTTCTCCCGAACAATAATAGTGGCTTCACCCTTCACATCTCTCAGTCTGTCTGAGTCAAAGTCAACCAGCAGTTTCCTCAGACCTGCTCGAACAGGCTTGAATGAGAACTTGACTGAAACATACTGTCCGGGACCAATATCTCCACTGTGAGTAACAGAGAAAGAAAAAAAGGATCATTTTAGATGCAGAGGAGATCTCTTCTCATATCAGGGTTCACTGCTTGTTCACATTTTTATGTTTCTTCTTTTTTAATTAACAAACCGAAACTGCATGTAAATATAATGTTTTCAGATGTTATTTTCTGACTCAGCATTCAAACTTTGATACCTAAATAACACAGATAGACTCAGTAGATCAATCACCTTATATACTGAGCACACTGACACTTTATCCTACTACAGATATTTATTTAACTACATGCTGCCACTGCACACTAACTCTTCTATACTGTTCCAGATATTTTGGTACATGCTGCTTGCCCCATTTTCTAAACATTATTTTGAATTACCTGCCTTGTGTGTTTTTCCGTTTTGTTACTGCTGCTGCTTTGTTCTATAAAAGTGTAATGACAGTAAAACTCTCGTACTCTTATTTTTAATGAACAGTAGTCAAGTCAGAACTGTTGTTTTGGGAAAGATCTGTCCCGTGTTGGGGTGTAAAGTATGTGTTAGACTGGCATCTCTAGCATGGTGCTGTATGCGGAAATGTCTGGCTATGCAGAGGGTCTGGTGTCTGACCTACGTCTGGCATACTTTGTTTGAAGGACCAAAGGAGAGATGGAGAAACTATTTAGTGGTGAGACTTTGTACGGAATCAGTGCCATGGGCCAAGAGGGGTCAGAATAAGGCCTGAGCTCAGTGCATTCTTCCTTTGGTTTTCTTTACTCTTACTGCAGGTATTCTAAACAGTACAGTAACACTCAATAAAGCCAGTGTTAGCATTTTTAAAGCTCTAGCCAAAGGTACAGGAATGAAGGGATGATACATACGGGGAAGGGACCTCTTGCTCTTCAGTTAGTCCTGCACCCTCCACTGTAAATACACCTCTCTGGAGAGTGACAGGCAGAGGGTTAGTGAAGGAGATGATGACTTTCAGTTTGCGTGAGACGACTGCTTCTCCGATCACCTAAAATTGTAAATTTGAGAAAAAAGGCAGTTGAAACAGAACAATAGATCTTTTATGCAGCACATCACTATTTAATCAATTTGATCAGTACCATGTTTGTTGCACTACCTTAATATGGAGTTTGGGCATTTTTAAAGGGATGTTGACCTCCTGCAGGATGATGTTGTGTGGGCCGCTGGTTTGGAGAAGGGCAGTGACCCTGATGATGTGATGCTCTGAGATACATGCGCCATAATGGTCGTAAAGAAGCCGTATTATTTCCTTATGAGCTGAAGGTCAGCGAGAGAGAGAGAGAAGAAAATGATCAAATTCATATAACTATGTGACACTGAAAAAAATAGACTAATATAAGAATATTCCTAGACATGTACATTTCTTTGTCTTCAAATCATGTCCTATTCTACTGACAGATGATTTTGATTGTTTGACACTTTAATTCTTGAAAAGAGAAAACCTTCTATGCATTAACAGAATGGCTTGGTAAAATAGTTTGAAGTAGTTTGGTGAAAAATGTTAATTCTAGATTAGCATTCCTAGTTTTGAGGTGGTTTGTGAATGCAGTGAATACATGGTTTGTGTTCATTTTAATAGCTCACTGTAAGCCATGCTGTGTCCCAAACCACATCAATTCTGCATCACCTTAATGAAAATCTGAATGCTGTTTCAGGGAGTTGCGGATGTATTTATAGGAAAGATTTGGGTTACTGGTGACTAGTGTTTGGTTACATGTGGTTCCAGTACAAACTAAGGAAAGCAACATTTGAATTCCAAATATGTCTTGGCTGATGGACTACTAGCAATTAAGTGAGGAAACAAAATTATAAAGCAAGTAAAACTTAACTAGAAACACGCTCAATAACAACAATCTCTAGAAATACTGACTTGATTTAGGATATATTCACTTGCCAGGCTGTCATTTTTGCAGTATAATGTATATCTGTCAGTGACAAAAACAACTTTGTATGGAAATCTTTCAGACTGTAATCGGACACTATTCTCTGTCTGTACTCCCCACCCTTATTTCCCTTTACTGTCATTCCTTACAAACTTGTGTTATTTGTAACATGGACTGTTTTTCACTTCGATAATACCTTTGTGTGCCGGGACTGTGAGTTCAGCTGTCTTCCTCTGGCACTCCCCCCTGTGGAGACTGTTGTAAGTGACAGCATTAGATGTGACGGTGAGCTGTGCCAGTGTGTCCTCCCCACGCCCATTATGCACCTCCACAATCACGTCAAAGTCTGTGCCGTGAACAGCCTGGGCATGTTTAATGGACAGCTGCATCTGACCTGGCCCTCCGTTTAGCTTGCCCACTCGAATCCCTGCCTTCTCATAGACCTCTCGTTCCTTCATGGAACCTGTGGTAAGACAACTGATGTTTAGGATGTACTGCTTGTAGATGATAACTCTCCTCTGCAGAGAAGATAATCAGTATCACTACGAATCACAATGTACTTAAAATGCGCTTAACACTACCTTCATTTACCCCTGAAAATACACCAAACCCCTTAATCTGAATTAAGTGGCCATTCATTTGTGAAGCAATTCCCTAATTTTACATGAAATTGCATTCAAGGTACAAGTGTGAAACCTCTTAATCTTAAACATACAGTATTTATTCAAGAGGTTCTATCATTTAAGGGGCAACTTTTAAAAAGTAAGAGGAAAATTCGGTAGTTTTACCCCTTAATCAGCCTTAATCAGTGCACTTTTCCCAATAATTTTCCTTAATTTCCTGGAAATTAAGGTCAAAATTAAGGTAATTTAAGGTGTAAAATTAAGGGGTTTGGTTTCGTAGTGTATTCTGCTGTTACCCTCAGGGTATTTGTAATTAGCAGTGATGTCCTCTCTGTAGTCTCCATGCACACTTTTGGTGCTGATGTTTCTTCCCACAATCCCGCTGTTCAACGACGCTTGTGTTCGTTCCCCGTCTTGGTGAACAATCCAGCAGACTAGATCTGCGTTCACCTCCGAAAATACGAATGGAGCGTCATACTTCATCCCTACCTCTCCCTCTTTCACAGCCTGGACTGGACATGGCCCACAACAGAACACGCCTGTGTGAACAATGGAAGAATCTGAGATAAATGGTGGTTGATACAACATAGGAGCCCCCTGTTTATCAGTTGCAATGTTAACATTTAGGATGAACTATTCCTTTAAATCGTACCGATCAAGAGTTTGATGTCCAGAATTACTTATTTAGTTTAACACTAAAGCTAGAAGGCTGACAGGCAAACAGTGGTTGAAGCTACTAATAAGCCCCTGTTTACCAGCAGTGTTAACTTGACCATGTTTGATTTTTGGTTTAAGGTTTTGACTTTTGACTTTTTTGCTTTTTTTTTAATACACCAGATATAGTCAATCGAACCAACGTATGTTTGATGTTCAGAATTACTTTTTTAGCTGAATACTAAGACTAGAAGGCTTACAGGCTACATAGGAGCCCATGTTTATCAGTAGAAATGTTAACACTTTAGAAACTATCCCTTTATGTCTTACCTTCACTTCTTTCCTGTGGTGTCGGGTCAAGTACTTGCCACCCATCGTAACCTGCTGGGAGGTCCTCTCTGCTCATCCAGGACTCCACCCAGCAGTGGAAGTTCCTGAAATAAGTAAATAACACAGTTCAGTACATGAAAAAGGTAAAGTATGCCTGTCACCCACAACACTCATAGGTCCACAGAGGATGAGTCTCACCAAATCATGTCTTTCCTGCCCTCTGACACACTCTCCAGCTGCTCATTGAACAGGTAGTCCACACTGATGTTGCCATGGGTATCGTGAGCTGAGGAGTAGTTCGTGACACACCGGCTGGGAATGCCCAAACAGCGAAGAACTGCAGAAAAGTTATGAGATGAGTGATGAAACCACTTGCTTTGGCCGGTGTCATTGTAAAGGCATTTGTTCCTTACTTGTGCAGGCCACAGCTGAGAACACCCAGCACTGCCCGTAGCGCACCCTCTCAGCCCCACTCTCATTCCATCGTCTCAGAATGGGAACGCTGCCAGTCCACCGCGTAGGTGGCACCCCGTCGCTGTACTCCCCGTCCCAGCGCCCAGAGACCACCCCACGGTCATCATTTGCATTCACCTGCCAGTGCGCAAACACAGCTGTCCCAATAATCTCACTTCCCAAAAACAAGATATTGAAAATATTGCATATGTAAAAATTTAACTTCATTATAACTATATGGAATGAGTTGATGCTTCTAAAGTAACAGCAGAAACACAGGAATAGTTTAAAACTAGTCAATTGATCCAAGACATGTTTGATGTCCATAATTATGAAAGCTAGAAAACAAGTCAAAAATTATTCAATTTTTTTCCCCACAAATACTCTATAGAATCTCTATAGTCCCCAGGTTTGTTGAGGTCATAAAAATGGACAAAACTTCACTGCAACAGACTCCAGCAGACTGATTGTCACTGAAATCAGTGTTGCCTCCTAAGTGGACAGTTTGATTTCACAGACGTGTGATTGACTTGAAGTTACATTGTGTCGTTTA
>JBBPDC010000019.1:14508260-14519086 GCA_037974485.1 Hemigrammopetersius urotaenia
TTTAAAATCGGATACTTTAAGACTTTTACTCAAGTCTTATTGGAATTGGTGACTTGTAACTTGTAATGGAGTCATTTCTACAGTAAGTTATCTACATTATACTTTTACTCAAGTACGGTTTTCAGGTACTCTTTACACCTCTGATAAATATATTACATTAATATATTTACCTTTTTCTATCTGAAGCCGCTAAATGCTGCTGTCGCCTTGTTTGTGTTTAGCATTAGCCGTGAAGGAGAGGATTCTGAAATGTGTGGTGCGTTTAACAAGCCAGGTCAGAATGCACATGAATGACACCATAAAAAAAGAGAAAACAGGAGTCTGGTCTAGCTGTGCTGGAAAAACCAACTTTATTTCCTTTATTTTCTACACTTTTCGTGACTACAGAAATGCTGAAACATTTCAACACTGAAAAAAAGCATGATGACATCATCACTTGCTTCTCTTTTTTTTCTTGCTTAGCAAACACAGTAGATGATATTGCACGGCAGAGGGCGAGAGAAGAGCGAGCGAGAGAGAGAGAGAGAGAGAGAGAGAGAGAGAGAGAGAAGGGGACAGAAAGAGAGAGAGAGGACAGTAGCAAAATTAGAAGAAAATATTTTTTTTAAAAAGCTAAGTTTAGTTGGAGCGAAACGCAAAGGAAAGCATGAGGCGCCACGGAAATATGGCGAGAGAGGAAGGCCGAGCTCTTCATGCCCGCTTTACCGGAACGAACGGCACAGAGAGGACGAGCAATGAGAAAAAATAAAGACAACAAATAATAACAGACACAAGAAGTGCTTGGCTAGTAACAAGGACACAGAGCTACTGCTTTATAGAGAGAGAGAAAAAAAACCTTTTGGGCCAAAAAATAAGAGCCTTCCAGCCTCTGAATGTGATCATCGCTCGAGGAAAAAAGGAAGCAAGAAAGGAAACGAAGGCATGATTTTTTTTTTGGTTTGTTTTCCAGATGATTGTCATAGGCGCTCTTAATATTGTAGGGCACACAGAGCCAGGCCTTTCGTATCAAACGGAAACTCCTTTTCCACGACAACCAACTGGGACAGGGAGAGATGATTAGAGCAAAAAATCCCCAACGTTCACAGACAACGAGCTACAAACGAGACGCACTACAGTCTGCCGGGACGGGACAGGATGGGTTGGGGGGGGGGGGGGGGGGTTCCCAAAATGAAAAGGGGTTGGGGGAAGGAGGAGGACCCTGTGCTTGGCCTTCTGCAACTGGCTTCTGCAACTGTTCTGTCTTGACTGGTGTGTTTAACCCCTTGAAAAGTCCTCAAAAAACCAAGTCCTTCAGCCAAGACATAACCTGGAGACTTAAATTGTTAACAATGGAATTCAATAGTCACTCATATTGTTTCCTTAAAATAACACCATCAAGCTCACATGTGTATTAAGACTTTTAGATGTGGTTTAGGGTGCAGTATGACTTACTGTTATCTGTAAAAAGGACCTAAAGGGGGATATTCGCGAAACAGACACTTGTCTTGGAAAGCTGACTTTTTCGCAGGTCACAGTAAGTCAAACCAAAACCACATTCACTTGTCTGTTTCACCTGGATGTGATTTGAGGGTCCATACAACTTTTTGGGGATGTGTTTACAGTAAAAGATTTTAGTGACTATTGTTTTAGCCACATAGCTCCAGTTCAGAACTAAAGAAGCAAATTTGGACTCAAAACGCATCTCGGCTGTTTGACCACATCTGAAGCACCATGTAGATTTAGTTTGTTTTCGCCAAACTGTTCTTTAAAGAACCGCTGGCATCTTCTGTTTCTCACTCTCACTGCTACAGATCCTGAACGAGCCAGTGGTCACTAATCCTGCCAATACACCTTCCTACAAAGGAAGGCCAAGCCACCTTTCTACCCTAATCAGCTGCACCTGCTCTGAATAATCTGTCCTTTCAGATGCCAGCTCTGTAGGAGGAGGGGGGTTGGTCTTTTGAGGGTGAAAAGAGCTTTGCAGGAGCTTGGCAGATCTTCAACAGGTCACCATTCACGAGTCTTTCCTCACATGAAGACAGAGCGGATGAAGGCAACGCACTGCTTTAAAGCGTGCATAGTGTTTGTGTGGTCTAAAATGTAGCAAATAGACAAGCCCCATTGAAGCCACTGTGCAATGAGACCGGACTGCACTGTTGCAGATGTGCTGCACAACTGGATGGCAAATTCCTGCATTAGACTCCTGAGTTTTCAGGCCTGGGAAATTCAGAGGAACAACAGAATTCTTGGCTGCAGGTCAAAATTTGGAAACCCAGAAATTCCCGATTGGTTGGCAGAACATCCTCTGGCAGGTTTATTACAGGATGGATCCAGACAATCCATCCAAAAAAAATAAAAAATCCAAAAACTCTCCTAGTGACACTGTCCCAGCAGACCTACTGCCTCGCCTTGGAACTATTCCAAGCATGCAAGATGCAGCATAGTGAGGCTTTGCACTTGCCTCGGATTGTACATGTTCACCAGCAGACCCCCCCCACCCCACAACCACCACCCCCCAAAAGACCCTAGAAATCTTTGGATGTGCAGTAATGTCCATGAAACAACTGCTTTTCCAGTCTTCGTCTTGAAGCGATGCCGTCCTGGACACGTTCAGGCCGCAAAGAGACATCTATGCAATGCTGAGCATTGCTGCAAGGGGACATTACAGCCTCAGCCAGAGCCTGTTTTGTTCGTCTGGCCACATTTCTATACATATATATCTATGCAAAAAAAACCTTTTGAACCCAACTCTCTCTTTCTGTATGTATGTATATATATATATATATATACACAGATACATATAACACAACACAATTGGGTGCAAACGTTTTGCTGGCTACTAGTAGTCAATTTACAGTAAAGGCTGTAAATAAGTCCACGCCCTGCACTGAGAACATACTTTTGCCCATTTTAACACTCAGCTACTGTTTATTTACTGAATTTAACACACTGAGGAGGGAAATAACCCAAAAATATGACCTGTGCGAAAGTCATGGCCGGTATATTTTTTTTACCCCAGTGTATTAAACTAGAATAAGCGGAATTTGGCCCGAAAATGTGCAGAAAAATGTTCTCTGTAGAGGATGCGAACTTATTTTCACTTTGAAAAACAACAAAACATCGGCTATATGCGACACATTAGCTACATGCTTTGCTGCTCCCTTGGGTACAGAGTGCAGACAGCAGGTCCGTGTCAATTTGCGTACCGGAGTATTTCAGGACGAATATTTCAGAATGAAGGCGGAGAGGCACGTGAAACAGAAAGGGAATGTATGAACCCGAGAAAGTACAACCGAAAACAATGGTTGGTCTGTGGAGTGACGGAGAACGTTTTTCCAGAAGTGTGTGTTTGTGTATTTCCCGCCTGGCAGTGTTTCATGAGTGCCAACAGAGACTCGAACCCAGATCACACACACTTCCAGTGCTTCCAGCGGAAGGGCTTAACATAAAAATAAAACCTTTTTTTGGGGTTTTTTTTTTGGGTCTTGTTTGTTTTTTTGTTTTTCTTGTTTTTTTTCCAAAAAAGCCTACTATATACAAATCTATACTTTCTACAAATACATAAATTAGGCAATACAAAAACTCAATCATTAAATTAAAACAAACCACAAACACGGGAACAGAGAGGAGAGGGAGAAATAGAAACACGGCATCACAGCAGTTGGTTTTACCCTGTAAAAAAAAGAATCATCTACCTTATCCTTGTAGCAACTCGATAAAAAATACGCTTCTCTTCTTTTTTCTTCTTCTTCTTTTTTTTCTTTTTTCTTTTTTACCTCCCTGCAAATTGTCTGAACCCACAATCTTGTCCAAACTTGCCCTCGGTGGCCGAGAAACAGAGCACTTGAGCCAAAACCGTCGAAATAAATGCGCATAAAGACATGTTTCCCACTGAAATAATGTCTGTCTCGATCACATAGACTCTCTATACAACAAAACTGTCAGGATTTATTACTATGAGGTATTCAGAGACACACACGGCCCAAAAAACGGTGGACACGCCTGCCAGGTGATGTGGAGGGTGTAGGGCTAGTGGTAGATTGGGAGGGGCTTGAGGGGCTTGTAGAGGAGGTGGTGAAAAGGTGAGGGGTAGGAGCTTTGGTTTCTCAGCAAAAAGAGGTGGAAAAAGAAAGAAAGAAAGAAAATTCCTTTGGTATGTTTTCATTGCATGGCTGCACTGGCAAAAGCACCACGGTGAGAGAGAAAATCTGTTTTTTGTTTTTTTGGGGTTTTTTTGGTTTTTTTTTTTCATCTGTGGCCCTTCTAGAGGCTGAGGTATTCCAAGAAGTACAAGGTGAAGGTAGAGAGGTCAACGGCGGTTTAACACTTTGGTTCAAGCAAGGCACTCGTCCTGTGAGTCCGACAAAGTCTCGCGGCTTGTCTGCAGGGGGCGCTGTCGCACGAGCACGGATGAGAATGGGACCACGCATGGGGCGGGGGGGATGGACATGGGAAGAAATAGGGAGGAGGGGGGCGGGGGAGGACCATCACACCATTTAATTATCCACCACTTCATTCATACAGGCCGTGCAAAAATGAGATAAAAAAAAAAAACGTCTTTGGTATTCTTTGGTATCTTTTACCGTGATAGAAATCACCAGTGGAAACTGAGTGAGGTAGCATCTTTGGTTCGCACTAGAAATAGCAGTAGGTCATTTTTGTCTTTTTTTTAGGCTTTGTTACGTGAGGAAGAAGCAGCCTCTCTGCTTTGTTATTGTGATTTTTATAAATAGTTTCCAAATATATTTCTTCTTTTTTTTTCGTTGTTGTTGTTGTTGTTGTTGTAAAGCTAACTGCACCACAAGAGACTACAAGGCCAGAAATCTTGTGGCAGCTAGAGCGGCATCCATCGACCAGGCCTTTCCGGGCTCTTCCCGGCCAGTCATAGGTCGTAGTGCTTTCTTCCAAACTGTATTATGCATAGAATCTTAATATTTTTCAGATTTTCTCTTCCTTTCCAGTCTAAAGCCTCGTATAGACTGCACCTTTCAGTCAGTCTGCTTTGTTTAATGATAGAGCACATGTAGGACACTTTGGGCACTACTTTAGCAAAGGAAAAACTTACATCTTGGTGCAAAGTGTGAAGTAAGTGAATAAATCTCATATCAAATGTGTAATAAATGATTGTGGTCTTAGATGTACTGGTTAAGCATCTTTTGGAAGGCCCTTTGATTGAAATCAGAACTAAATTCTCTAACCTGAATTCTAGTGCCAAAAACTGACGGGCCACCTGTAAAAAAAAAATAAAAAAAAATAGCAAAAACATTTTTACTCACTTCTTTGTCTCGACCAAATCAGTGCTGACATACATCCTTAGGTTAGTGTAGTCATAAGTCGTGAAATAAGGGCTTCATTAAGGAAGTTAAGAAGAAAGGAAATCACCATAAATCCATCTGGGCCTTGGTGCCACTCACAGACATACAGTACATAAGCTATGTTTCCTGTTTGCTTTCTTTGGTTTTGCCTGACCTGCTTGTCTGTATAGTGAGACCTAATAAGGCTATGACATCTTCCCAAGCCCTAAACTGGTCCCTAGCTGCTTAATTGGCAGTAATCTGGGAATTTACAGCCATTGCTAGCCTCCATTACACCACTGGGCGAATGACAAGCTTGTTTGTCAATGTTTACGAGTGCACTATTGAGCCCTACTTTGAGCTGTTTAGAAATGTTTACATTGTAACCCACATTTATCCCAAAATGTATTGTGGTTGTACGCATCTGTAGACGAGGCAAAGTTTGATTCTCAGCTATAGTCGTTCTGAGGTTTGTCTCCTTCTAGTGTTCTACTCCACGGCAGAACCGGCAACGTACAATCGGCTGTCTATCCCTGTTGTCGGTTTGATTAATCCTTTGCAGTCCAGTGGAATAATGATCCTCCAGGGCTATGGTACTTATGACTGATTGATTATATTCTGCATACAGACACCGATACAGCCCTGTAAGGTTTAAATCTTTGGCGTTTAGCTGCTGGCGTCATTAAAACTTGAAACATTACACATATATGGGCATCCAAAACTTTTGCACACAGCTGTAAATATATATATATATATATATATATACGCTAACAAAGTTCTCCCTGAATGTATCAGTATGTATTATTTTGGAATAGTGGCACAACCATTAGGCCATGACTGCTTCCACTGTGCCATGACCAGGATGCTTATGGGGAGCATGGAAATTGGGCTGTAAGGGTTTCTTTGGTTTCTCATGATTGCTACATGTAAGATGGTCCAGGTTGAACGGATACAGTGTGTCTGGTTCCTGACTTTCCTGACAGTTCGGAAGAAAGCACTACAATGAGCTTGGCGTTCCAGGAACCCTTGCTACAGATGCTACAGCTTCATGTTCACATCCAAGAGCCCCACAGAGATCTGTTTTCTTTTTGTTCAGATGAGGGGTTGGGATGGCGTTGGGGCTCAGATGTGTGTGTGTGTGTGTGTGTGTGTGTGTGTGTGTTGTGTGTGTGTATGTGTGGGACGTCTCCATGGGTCAGACTCTTTTAGCGGCCTGTTGGACAGCAGTGCTTTAACTTCATGTGACGTCACACGCCTTGAATCACACGTTGAGAATAAAACAAATAAACAAATAAATAAACAAAAAAGAACGAACAGTCACTCTGAGGTGGACTCAGTGTCCAATCAGTGATGAGGGAAAGATCCATGAAAGCAACAAACGGTCACATCAAAAGAGGATGAGGGGCACGTGTAATAGTCGTAACACACTCTTTTGGCGGGGTTTTTTTTTGGGCGGGGGATTTTTTGCAGTATGTCAGACAACGAACGAAGTTTTAAATATGCCTCAAAGAAGTCTTTGGTTTGTGTTTTTTTTCTTTGGGTATTATAAATATCAGTACTGTACATGTTTTAAGGGCAAAAAAACATAAAACAACAAAAAAATATCTCTGGCTCAGAGAAGGTCTCTTGATCAGAGAAGGTCTCAGGTTCAGTCGTCTTTAGTTTTAAAGCTTTTCCACCGAAGGTTTTAAAGTAAGTCTGCAGCCAGAAACTCTGTCACGCTTTGGTACAAGTGCCGGAAGAGGAGTTGGCGGAGTTGGAACTACCGTCGTCCAGCCACTTATCGAGGCTCCGCCGCCGTGCGTTCATGAAAAAGTTGCTGACGGTGGCCAGCTCCAGTCCCAGCTGCTGAGAGATAGTGATTTGTAACTCTTTGGATGGGCGCTTGTTCTCTTTGAATATTGCATGTAAAGTCCGTCGCTGAACATCGGTGAAGACCAGTCGGGGCTTTTTCGACACATTCCCACGCTCGCCTTTCCCCTGCTCCTGTTCCTTCCGCTTGCATGCTGGACAAAACAGGCAAAAAGAAGAAACTAATGTCAGACATCGAATGGACACATTCAGTAGACAAAGAATTGGAAATAATGGGATGTTTAATGAATGACATTATAATCAGATATATAACCTACGCATGTGTTCTTTCCACAACGCTGTGGAAGAATCACTTTGCTCATTAGGGATTTCTCATAAATAAATAAAACGTGTGAGAAGAACCTTGGTTTCTTAGACCTAGTTTACGCCAATGGTGATTCACCAGAAATAATTCCAGGCTTTTATAAAGTCTAGGCTTAATCCATGTCTGGTAAACAGATGTTGTGTAGGTCCTGAGGAGGGTAATCCAGGTTTATATTACACTCTTTGAAGCGATGACAAACCATTTTTGGTGAGGTACATAAAAAACAGTGTATAGAATCTCCACATAATGGAAAGGTTTGATGAAAAACTGGCAAAAGCTTTTGCGTCATGTTAAAGTTTTTTCTCGCACTCACACATCTCATTTTTAAAGTTGTTTAGTAGTTTTGGAGTCAAATAGCATTTTGGAGGCTTCCGATATTTGTTGGTATTTCCTTACAACTACTCAAATACTTGTTCTTACATTACCCTTTCAGAAAGGATATTTGCAGTTTATCGTGAACCATAACTTGTGGTTTCTTTTCTGCAGTTCAAAATATGTCCATTAGGAGGCAGCGATGTATCAGTAATCAGGCTAAAGTCCAGCCGCTCACATGCAATAAGTTGCAACAGAAGTCAGAAGACCTAAGAAGACCTATTATTTAAATACAGCTTCTATGATGCATGTGTGTATTGGATCAGAATGATCATATTACTTAGACAGCTGAGTGGATTTTTTAGAGCTACGGGCTCATTTGAATGTTATTGGAATGACTAATAACATGTTAACAGAAGCACAATTCAGGGCCAAGCAGGTTTGAGACTCCCACATTTAATGTTGCCCTCACAGCCAATTATTGAAGTTCTTCATGGTGCTTGAATGGTTCATCTTTGGTATCGCTCCAGAACTCTTTCGTGAATGCTCCTTAAAGTTCTTCACACTCAATATTGTCTTTTCCAGACCTGGTTCTAAAGGAAGAAGTGGCTTGAAGGGCCAATATGCTACTTTTTTTTTTTGGTTGCATTTCATTTATTTCCCACTGAGGTCCGGCAATCATAATTCCTTTCCACACGACCCCTTTCAACCTCTGTTTTTAATTTTAGAGTCAAGCAGGCTGTTTGTCTTACTGCACCTTTAAGATATATGTAAATGAGCTCTGTTCTGATTGGCTGCCATGAACGTTAGCATTAACGTGCAGGCTGAGTGGACGTGTACATGCAAAATGGATTGTTTTTCATGACATCCCAAAAGCTGCTAATTTAATTTGGGCCATGTTTCTTTACATTTATGGTATTTAGCAGACCCTTGAAAGCGACTTCCATTCCCTAACAACAGGGGACAGTCTCCCCCCAACCCCCCAGCTCCCCCGAACCACTGCCGACACATAGACCTCTGTCTAAGCACCACGCACCCCACCTCCGGGACTACGACCGAGCAGGTGAAGAAAGTGCAGGGCCTTTTGGTCCCAGTCCACCTCTACCTAGTCCGATGGCAGGTATCCTACCCCCTAGGTCATAATAGATTATAATGCCACCTTTAACGGGGTCAACAACAGTAGAATATGAACACAAACAGATATTAGTGGTTTCAGCTAGAGAATCGACTACATCTTCCATTTCAGTCTACATATAGACGAATCAGTACGGAAGCAGATATTCCTTTTTGCCTAGCCCCTTCACTGCTCGTTTTATGACACATTAGATGACTGGATGCTGCAGCTGTTTGCATCAAGGACACAGCAGAAAACAGAGCAATGTGAATGATGTGGTGCGGGGCAAGGGGTCATGCAATAAGGTTCCAGCTCATTCACAATCCAGACATGAAGCTACAATAATCCAGTGTAAGAGACACTAAAATGTGGAGTAAAAAAGTAAGCGTCAATTTAATCAATGTGCAGGACAAATGCTCCCACAATACTGTCCGCAGTACCGGCCATGGCCACAAGAGGGCAGACCAAGACCAACTCAGGAGAGGAGGAGAATCTGTTGCGGTTGTGGGACAAGAATATGCTGGATGTTTTGCTTCATGTTTGTGAAACACTACAATAAATTACTTCCAGTACTGTATGGTGAACAGGGCAGAGTTTAAGAGTTAGACTTGAGCTAGACCAACTCAAATTTAGACTCAGACATTAACATTTAGACTGAGAATATAACTCAGACCCATGATATAATTCAGACTCAGATTCGAAACAAATCTTAGACCTAAACGTAGACTGAGCTTGAAACTCAGATTTATGCTCAGATTCAGATTAAAACCCATACTTAGCCTATTCAAGTTTAGACAGAGAGTGAGACTAAAATTCAGATTCCGAATAAAACTCCAACTTAGCCCCATATTCAGAACAGACTCGGAATAAAACTCAGAAGTAGGCTCAAATAGAAATTTAGATTTATACTTAGAATAAATCTTAAACTTCGAAAAAAAATTTGACTCTGAATGAAAGTCAGATGTAGAAAGTTCAATGCCATACTCAGACTACAGATTAAAATCCAGACTGTTAAATCGCGGTGTTCCTGCTGCACGCTGCTTCACTTGGGGAGTGGGTTAAATGCAGATGAAGAATTCTGTGCCGTGTGGTGTGTTCATGAATGGTCACTTTAAAGAAGAAAAATCCAGCTAAATGTAACTTTTTTGTGTTTTATGATTAACTGCTGAACATGAAGTTTGTTTGAGAGGGAAGGGGAAACTGCTGGAAGTTAATTTTTTTATTTCATTTGGAATAATCTGGCTACCATTGACTGCTTTTTCAGATGTTTTCAGATGTTGAGAGCCGTTTTGATAGATGGTGGGAGATGATGGGTGATGAAAGGATTTGTTGTGAGAAGGTGGCTGATGTTGTTGGAAGATGTTAGGAAATTATGGGTGATTTGTTGAGATGGAGGGAGATGGAGGGAGATTTTGGGAGATGCTGGAGATGCTGGGAGATGCAGCAGTGATGGAGTGATGAATGATTGAGAGCTGAAGTTGTGTTGAATGTTAACACAGTGCCTCTGTTCTCCTCCACCTGCTAATCATTTACACACTTCACACAGAACACACGCCCACATTACACAACCCCGGCAGTGCGTGTGTGTTTTATATTTGTATATGGATATAGGAATCGATCAGAAAAGCTCTCTCTCGTGTTTGCGCTGTTAATCAGCAGATAGCTATTTTATATTCCATTTGAAATAAATATTATTCCGCACGCGCTCCGGTGTTTTCCTTTGTAGATTACGCTTCACGCGCTTTGAGGTAAAATACAGTCACAAAAGCAAAACCGGAGACCCCCGCCCGTCACGTAGGAGACCGTGTGTGTAGGGGGTATTCTGATCAGCGCGCCTTGTAAAAAGGGAAAAAGCAGGAATTTAAATAATCAATAATTTTACAGGATCAATAAAGTCTGAGCTCCTGCTCTCAGGATTTACTCTCCACTCTCCTTTACACACAGACACACA
>JBBPDC010000019.1:14521958-14536985 GCA_037974485.1 Hemigrammopetersius urotaenia
CAAATGTAACAATTCATGAATCATTCTTGTTCTTATTGTTATCATTAATTTTAAACGAAAAACAGAACAGCAAACGCGTGTTATAAATTGTACTAGCAGCGGGTGAGATAAATAAATTACAACGCATATCGGCATTAAACATGAAATAACGAAAATAAACAAAAACGGAAAAATAAAAAATGAAAGAACGAAAGAAAGAAAGAATGAACATCCAACTACTCTGAAACACGCGTCCACGTGTAGGAGCGCCCGCGATAAACTGCGGAATGAAAAGGCAAACAAGTAAAGATATAAGCAAGCAAATAAAAATAAAATAAATAAATACACACATAAATAAACGTGTATTCGGGTCATGATAATAACTACACTATTTTACTACACATAAACACACTCCACACTCACAAATTCGTTGAGGATAAGTCTCAAATAGGTGATGATGATTATGATGATGATGATTATTATTATTATTATAATTATTATTATTGTTGTTGTTGTTGTTGTTGTTGTTGCTGCTGCTGTGGTATAGATGGAATTGTTGTTTCAAATTAATTAACTTAACAATGAATAGATTTAAGCAAATCTCACGAGACAAATTTAATAGAGCCCCCAAAAGTAAAATAGTGATTTAATTATTTAAAGCTCTTAATGGGGTTATAAAACTTTCAGACAGGTCTCCTCAAAACAAAAAACCCAAAGTCACGCAGACACAGCTGCAGTGAACGCCCCCACACACATGTAGAAAACAGGGAACAGTCGCGCGCTCAAATCGGCCTCTTATGTAGAACCAAATATAAAACACACTTTGAAAGAAAATTAGCGAAACACACCAAAAGTTACTCCTGCGCTTCAGCTTCACCCAATTCTGAGCTTTTAGATCAAACTGTTGAATCTATGTTTAAAACATAATCATCTCCACATTGCATCACCCAAACCTGCTTTTCAGGGTTCAGAAACCCATATACACCTCATCTTCAGGCCTGGAGCTCAAAGACTGAAACAGTATGTTCTGAACCCTGAGATCCTTGCCCTGAACACCAGTGTCTGACAGCAACAAAAGCTCAGGGTTTAATTCACCACCACACTACAGTGGACAAAGAGAAGAGACAATGACACCCCCCCCCCCCCCTCACACACACACACAGAGCTGCAGAAACCCACTCAAAATACTTACAGAGGTTCTGCAGCATAGAAAAGGGTAAAGGGTCTGAAACAATGGAATTAGAGCCTGGCTGAACCTGGGAGCAGATGGATGGATGGAATTTGGAGAAAGAGGAAGAAAAAAACTGGGATCCATTACCTATTGCTGGCTCACCTGCGAGGCGCAGTGCAGACATCCTCTGGAACTCAGGCTCTTGGAGCCACTTCCACATCCTGCGGAAGGTTTCGCGCCCAGACTTGAGCTTGCTCCAAGGCTTGGGGTTGCGGAGCAGGTCGGACAGGGTCCCCTGGGATCGACACAGCACCCTCTGGGCAAAGATGGCCTGTGGGATGCTGTAACGCTTGAGCTCTGTTGTGATCCTCTGGGCCACCTCCTTGGTGTTCACCTCCTCCACTGGTCCTGGGGTGCCTGGAGCTCCAGCAGATCCTAGCTGTGCACCGCCAATGGGTTCCCGGCTGGGTCCAAGGGCAGAGTGGTGGCCCGGGGCGCCCAGGTGCGCATGAGGGTGGTGGGGGTGATGGTGCGGGTGGTGGTGGTGGATGCCGTTGAGCTGGACCATCCCAGCAGCTGCCACCGCCGCTGATGGGCTGATATGCTGGTCTCCATGCCTGGCCAGCACAGCAGGATGGTGGGCAGCCTCAAAGCCATTGGGCGCAAGCATCTTGTCAGCACCCGGATGGACATATGGTGGAAGGCCCTGCTGGGCGCTGTGGAGGCTGCCCAATCCTGAACTGGCCAGAGGAGACAAGCTCTGGCCCATGGCACTGACATCCTTGTGGTAGGGCGCGTACAGGTTGTTCATGGAGGCCAAAGCCCGGTCATCCCTCATCAGGGTGAAGCTCCCACTAACGTTGCCCGGGATCCGTTGGTGTGGGTGTGGAGGAGGTGGGTGAGGAGGTGGTGGGTGGTGGTGATGGTGGTGGTGATGATGGTGGTGGGGGAACTTGTCCGAGACGGTGGAGATGGGGGGCAGAGGTTGCAGGGGGGTGAGGGTGGTGTAGGTGCTACTCATGCTCATCCCAGGAGGTGCTTCGCAAGCCATGGTCATGGCAGCGTGAAGGTGGCCGGCCAGCCCATGCTGCTGCTGCTGAGCTTGGCTCTGCTGGCTGTGGTGTTGGTGCTGATGCGGGTGGTGGTGTTGGTGGTGGAAGTCGCCGCCCTCCATGGCCACGGCCCGGCCGCCCCCACGGTGGGTCCGATCGCCCGGCAGCAGGTCCGGATCATGGCTCAGGTTGCCCATGTTCTCCATCGACAGCTGAGCGTTCATGGCGCGCTGGAGCTTGCGGGCAAACCATCTATCTCAACGGCGAGGAGCAAAAAGAAAACAAAAAAAACAAACAAACAAAACAAAACAAAAAAGAAGATTTCTAGGGATGTAGAAGAAGATGATGGCGAAGAAGAGAAGCAGTCCTAACGGTACAAGTTGAGCTGTTGTTGTTTCTTGTTGTTTGTTTATTGGTTATTCATTTCGCAAGTCTGTAGAAAAATGTTCATCATTCTCGCTGTGCAGATTTTTACACCCCCCTTCCAAACCTCCAGTGTATTTTCCGATCGCTTTGGTCTGTTTAAAAAATACATGCGCAAAAAAACAAGCCCGAGGCAAAAAAGAAAAAAAGCGAATAAAATAAATAGAAACAAAATGAAAAATTTAAGGCCCCCGTCCGTTCAGCAGCGCGTGATCGGCCGTGCTGTCCGTCCCTGTCCGCTCCTCTCCGTCTTTAGCCATGGCTGCTGCTGCTCCCTCCGTTTCTTCTGCCCAACTGCCACTGGCTCTGCGGCGCACCCGCACCGCGCATGCGCACCGGAGACCACCTACCCCTTGTCCCAGACCTGCTCACTCCGCACACCCAGGCTCTGACGTCATTTATTAAGGAAGTTATCCCGGGCTCTATAAATCTAAGGGGGGCTTATGGTTTTTTGGGGTCCAACTGGAGTCTTCTGGTTCAGGTGCACGAGTTCAAAACATACGCAAACAGTGGCCTCCAGACTTTATACCCATTAATGAAACCCTTGACTTAAAGAACCAACGCCTTCTGTCCCCACCGTCATTTGATAAATTTTTCCTTTGTGACGTTTGTACACCATGCATGACCATTACCTGGCTCCCCTGCATCCCCCAGCCCTGGGATATTCAAATTACCTCTCTTCTGATTAGCTCAGTAAACAACAAAACATGAATTACTTGTTTTGATTTAAACTCGAAAGGCAGAATAAATTAATAACTAAACATTTCAGAACTACAGAATGAATTCCCACCATATACATGTGGGAGTATATACTCCTAATGGTTCTTTCTTGCAATAAAAATGTTATGATCACACACACACACACACACACACATATGCGTGTATGCGTGTGTGTGTCATCATATCATACGTTCATACATTTTTTACAAAAAGGAAAAAATCAGTTATCCAAGAACGTAAACATATCCTGTCGCTTAAAATGTATGTTTATTCAAACGTGTTTCCATACAAATAATGACTGAGTAAAATGGATGTAGTCAAAAAACAGCAAAAACTAAAATAAAAACGATATTAATTTTTACTTTTAAAAAACATTCAAACAATTAAAAAAAAAAAAATATCTGCCAACGTTTCGTCCCTGAAACATTCCCATTTGGTGCCTAAATGAGATATGGATTAATGGAGGGCGTTTGTGGGGCGCGGGCTGGAGCTCCAGGCAGCAGGGGCAGATCGTTTTCGCGCGCGGGTAAGTGGGGCAGATGTGTCCATTGTTGGGTTATTAGCTAAGAGTAACGAACCAAGCTTAGCAGGGGAAACCCCGCCCTCGTGCACCCCTCGCACCCCTCAACAAACCCCCCTCAACAGCACATTAAAGCTGCTCGAGTGAACTTCATTCAGCTCTCACTCATGAATGAGCAGAGGAGCACGCGCATCATGAAAAACGCCCGTTTATCACCATCAAAGAGTCACCGGGCTCTGATAAACACAGATGATGTTTCGTCACGCGGGCACGCGGCATATCCATATAGCAGCTTGTTTTCAGAATATTGGCACGTGCACTTTTATCTAATAAAGAATTTGTGCTCTTTAGATCATCCACAGATCTACGTTTTTTTTCTTAATTAATTGTTCGTTATTTAATTGTTCTTTATTTCGGAAAAGAATAAGTTCGCATGCTTCAACAAGTCAAGTGCACTTCACTAAAAGGCGCACTTGACTTCTCCATCGTGCAAACAAAATACAAACAAAAAACGAATAACACAAAGATTCAAACTGAGTTTTCTAGAATCACTGGCTTTGCTAAAGCACTCTCGTCTCGACACCCTCGTTTTAAGATTGTCCCTCAATATGTGAGGGGTTTTGTGCCTTTATTAACATTGTGCCTTTTTAACAACAACAGAAAAATGTTAAGAATCCCCCAGACTGCTGTTTTTGTCTCTTTGGGGAGGGGTCTTTACAGTGCCCCGAGTAACCACCGTAACTCAAACCATGCATAGATGGCTTCTTGAGGTTGTCCACCACGGACACCCGTGTTCAGTTGACTCTTGGTTGTCACCCCCTCTTTACTAAAGAACACATGAAAAAACACGCTGCTTATTCTGAAGAGGACAACACCAGTGACTAGCTTGACAACGACAGCAGGTATCTAGCTGTCCATTAGAGTTAATTAGTGAGCAGTTGGCGCATGCGTCGTGGCGCTTTTAGTGACAGCTTGGCGCGGCGAGTGTTGAGGGCCTCCGTCATTTTACCCCCCCACCCCTTTTACTCCAGGACCCCCAACTCTGCCCAACTCTACCACATGTCAAAGGTGAAGCTTCAAGACTCCTGAAGCCAACAGCTGCTCGCGAGCTGGGGGGCAGATTAACTTTTGGAGAGGGTTTTTTCTTGGTTTGTTAGGGACTTGCTCACATCTGTTGGGGTCAGCAACAGTGACCACGGTTTTAACGAGTTAAATAAAGTTAAACTGCCACTAATTATAAGTCAGTGATGGGGGGGTTGATCACTTAACTGGTGAGGATGGGTGGTTTGAAAAAAAATGACGTTTTTCATTAGTGGTCCGGACCAAACCTAACCGAACTAGATGTAATCGGATCGGATCATTTCGGATCGGATCATCGAACCGGAGGGAGTGATGGGGAACCGGGGAGCACGTGACGGAAATAATTCAAAGATAAGATCTTGTCGGACACAACTTTATTATCAACATTCAGGCATTCATTCCATTTTATCACAGACATCACAAAGTAAGGGACAGATCTTCATCCCACCGGTGTGGCCGAGAAAGGGCGGTGTGGCCGAGAAAGGGTGGACGGGGCGAGCCGCGGGACCGGGACGGGCGCAAGATAAACGTGATATTCAGCAGGAAATTTCAGCTAGCAAACGCATCTGCGCGCATTCTCATACTGGTCGATATTTCTCATTCACACTCCAGCCTCAAGGATGTGTGTGTGTACGTGTGTGTGTGTGTGTGTGTGTGCGTCTGTGTCTAGGCCTGCTCAGGCGTTTCTGATCGAAGCTCGGCTCCGAGGTGTTTTAACCTGCAGGCCTGAAAGGTAAAAGTTCTGTTATTAATGGGGGTTGTCGGGGAGGTGGGGATGGGGTTGCGACATAAAATTTTAAGCATAAAAATATTTAGATCTTCAAACTAAAGAAACAGGATAGATTTTAAATGTATCCAGAATTTTGCAGAAAATGACTGATGACAAAACGGGTATGATACACGTGAGTTTATAATAATACTGTTAACAACAACAACAACAACAACAACAATAATAATAATAATAATAATAATAATAATGATAATAACAATAATAATATAACAGCAGTAATACTAATTATAACGTTCTGCTTTTGTTTGCTTGTATTATGTTTTTTCAAGGTACTTTAGCAGGTTATGCAAAGAACCACATTAACTCATGAAACCATTTCGAGAAACTGCTGCTTGTGCTTCTTTAAATGGCCTCAAAAACTAGACATTAATTTCTATTTAAATTTCATCTTAAAATAATTTGGCTTTAAGACTGCTATATGCAAATAAGCTCGGTTCTAATTGACTGCCAGTTGGTACCTCGTGCAAAAAGCGGCTCTAGGTGAAAGGGCGGGACTAAGCTCGTTATGTAAACAAGTGTGTTTTTGACGTCACAAAGACAACACATACGAATCTGTCTATTTTTGCAGCATTACATTCTTTGCGGAAATATATGGAAATGTCAGTTTTCCATGATATCTACTTTTTAAATATATAGTTTTATATAGTTTTTAGGTACTATATTAAACATTTTTGGCACAGAGTTGCTTTTTTGCAACTTTTTTATTACACACAGCTGCATTAGACCACTTATATATTACCACCTAGTCGCCCCACTTAACACAGCCCGCATCCAAGAGCGTGTTTATGAGAGAAGCAGTTGAACTTTTATCATTTCTCATTCAGCGCTTTCGCTCCCACCAGCAGATACTATGTTCTCAAATACAATTCGCGTATTTATTTTAATTTTTACCGTCTGTTGATCAGTGCAGGGTTTTAACCGAACCACATGCGAGTCCTGCAGATGCAAACTGACAGCAGCGGAGCGAACAATGAGTGGAGGACAAATTAACCCTTTAAACCGTTAAACCCAGCTCTGAAAACCAGCCAAAGCTTTCAAGTTAATAAATAAATATATACATGTATAAATACAAATAAGGTTCTCATGGTTCGGCTTTCAAACAAAACTGAGAATGGTAAAATAATCAGTCTCAAAAAGGACGTGTTTATTAGCTCAGTTTAAACGTGTTAAATATTTAAAGAACAAATATTTTGTAGTACATAGTATAATGAACCATTATAATGTCTATATACATACATTACTTAATGCTATATACATTAAGAACAATTGCTTACATAAATGGATACACCGAATATGCCATAAACACAATAATTGCATAGTTGTTTAATTTCGTATTTTAATAATATGCATTTTAACGGATTTGAATTTTTCCTGATAATAAAAATCTATTTTTATGATCCTTCTTTCCTTCTCTACCCGGTGTATTAAAAAATGTTTTAAAAAATGTTTTAATACAAATGAAAAATATCAGTCGCACACATTTCATTCCAAATACTGAAACAGCGATGTTGCGAATATTTCAGAAATGTCATTTTTAATACCGCTGATTAATTCTCACGCGACTTTTCACTTTAATGTTGCACGGACATCAGGCAGCTCCTGCTTAAAAATAGTTTCAGGCAGCTCCTGCTTAAAAATAGTTTGTTTTTATGTGCTTGTCATTTTGAGACTGGAAGAATATTGTTTGACTGTATTTTTTAAATATTTTTTGTAATTTTGAATTTATTTTAGAATTTGGATTGGTCTAAGTAAAATAAAAACAAATGTGTGTTTGCGCGTGTGTGCATGAAGCTGGTGGGTCTCAGAGAGTGATATATGCACCAATCAATAGTGGACTACATTATCCTGATCAATGACTTTAAGCTGAAAGGAGATTTTAAAGACACAATTCCACACACACTTCAGCCCGGGCGAGTAGACTAACTGCTTAACAGATCCATTGATCGCTAATTGATGGTTTCTGGAGGTTTTGACGGTCGTTTCCTCAAACCTGCTGTAAAGGACACACGCACAAACACACACACAAACACACAAAATAACACTAATTTCAAAATTTCATTCAAATTCCAAATTATCGTTCAAAATTTCTCTCACTAAACAACTCAGTGTTAAAAACCCTATGATACACAAGAGTGCAGAAATAAAATGTGTTACATAAACACTACTGTTTTTTTGGCAGGGTTTGTGATTAGTGAATTATTTAAAAAAGCTAAGAAATTAAATTACTCCAACACCACCCTAAATTTCAACGTTTTATTTTAACTTCAGGAAAACAAAACCACTACATTTTGTTCTTTGGACAAAAAAGAAAAGAAAAGCAAAAAAAAAATCATCTTTTTAATAAGAATTAAACTGACCAGATTAAGAACCCATTGCTTTAACACAGCCTGAATTTGACCTGTCAAAGAGTGTCTTTAAAAAAAAAAAAAAAAAGGAGCCAGGTTGGATAAGACACTGTTTGCTTTTCCCAAAGTCAGTTAATACAAATGTAGCAACCTTTGGTCAATGCGAACACAAACAGAGCCCTCCTAGGCCTCAGAGTTTACACTGACCATGTGTAAAAGAATGTACTGGGGCTTGAAACTCACATCAAGCACTAATTTCATTCTTACATATACATACATCAAATGAAAAAATGGTTGTAAAGTGGAAATCAGCTGGAGGCAAAAAAGACGAGATTAAATGCAACAGTATCATGAAGAATCAATTGTGTATAATCTGGATTGAAAGTCCAATGTTAAATGACGCAGACACAAACCCAGTTTCTGGTGCAACTGAGCTGCATTTAGGCTCCATGAGCTCAGTACTAAGATAGATAAGATATCTTGTAATACTCTGGAATGACATCCATGTCTGTGGTTGGATTAATACAAACAGTGTTGGATTAATTCCCCCACAATTCCTGGACATGGTTTAAACTGAATCCTGGACTAAACTGCAAAATAAATTCCAGTGCACTTTGACCTAGTAAATTCAGCAAAAAGCACCTAAAAAGCCAGTCCAACACAATAGGGTTAAACTAAGCACCGTACGAGTGTTCAAAGCCAAATCAAACATAATTAACTTTACATAGGCCTTCTACCTTCTTTAGTAAACAGACTGGACATGAACAAAACACTATGAGTGTGATTAGCACTGTAAAAGCCACTGCTATAAGTGTGGGTCCTAAACTGTAGTTAACTACCAAGCCCTGTGTAACTGCTAAGACCACTAATAACTATCATTACTGTGATATTTAAGGGGTGATGGAAACAATAGGCTTTCCGGGTGAAGATAATGTTTTACAGATTATTTTTTCAAGACATACACTCCTATAATAATGCATACAATATGACAGCAGTATAGCATATGCAGTGATATATAAAGTGATATTTTACCGAAGGTATGTAACAGAATATAATAGATCTCATCTGTTATTTAATTGAATAGGGTATACCATTAAACGGTATTGTTTAATGTTTAATTGTTTAATTATTTTTTTTTACATACATAGCAGTGAAGCATATATTATTTTGCAAGATGTAACATATACTAAGGTATGGGTTTAGATAGTCATATATCATATGAAAAAGGTAAATATTGATCAATGAAAATAAGGTGATATATAGAAGATATAATAAAGCGTATGCAGAAGAAGTTATATACATAAATAGCAATCCGGTGTGTGGTTGGTTAAGCTTCACTTACGTATTACTATAGCAAATAAAAGTGTATACCAAGAAATCAATATAGAGTAATATGACATATAAGGTATACGAAAGATATATGTAACATTATATAGAATCAAGTGTATACTAAAATATCACAATAGCAAATGATTTACTCACCTAGGATACTATAAAAGGCATAAAACTAATTATTTTATGTCTTATTGACATTAAATTAAGCTACGCATGCTATTTACATTTGTTATGTAACATACTCAATAGGGTGTACACTAAATTAGCAATTAGGCAGTGAAAAAAGGACTAACTTAAATAGGACCATATGCAATGTAATAGTATATAGTAAAATCTCAGTAATAAGGTATTCATTGAGGTAATAATATAATGATAATAAGGTATATACTAATATAGTAATGTAGCAGTCATTAGGTTAGTACAGATATAGTAATGTTGCAGTAATAAGGTGTATATTGATAGTCGTAATTAGGCTAGTACAGATATAGTAAAATATGAGTAATGTACACTGAAGATGTACACTGATATAATAATATATCAGTAATAAGGTGATATATAGTGATATGGCAATATAGCAGTAATTAGGTTTGTATAGATACAATAATGTAACGGTTACAAGGCGTTGATGTAATAACATATTGGTAATAAAGTGTATACTGCTATTTTAGGTTAATACATATATAACAGTAAAAAGGCATT
Organism: Hemigrammopetersius urotaenia; assembly: GCA_037974485.1. Lineage (NCBI taxonomy): Eukaryota > Metazoa > Chordata > Actinopteri > Characiformes > Alestidae > Hemigrammopetersius > Hemigrammopetersius urotaenia. The sequence continues at coordinate 14,532,073 of JBBPDC010000019.1, forward strand.
TACTGAGATAGATACAATTATAATTAAGTAATATATTAATAAGGCACATACTGATGTAGTAATACACAGTAATGAGGTATATACAGAAACTGCAATATAACAGTACTTAGTTTATATTGATATAGTAGTAAAGTAATAAGCTATATACAGATAATGGTTAAGTAATAATACATATGACTAAAATGGTATTATAACCTACACATAAGGTAAAATAGTAATAGTCACATAGTAACATAATATGTGTATGTGGATGTGTGTGAGGTAAAGATAGTCTAGCTCTGCTCTTTGCGTTTGCTCTCATGGCTCTGCAGCTGCCTCCCCACACCCTCTTGATACAAGCACACACACACACACACACGCACACACTCACACACGGTCACACACCCCTCCCTGAGTGTTTAAACCTGTCTGCACGTCTCCAGGTCTCTGCAGGCGCCACATGTCACCGCATCCGTCCAGTGAAAGTGCAGGTCTGCTTTCAGCTCCGCGCGCAGAGGCGCGCTCGTCCTAATCCCCATCACCACCGTGTGCAGGCAGAAAAACACACACTCACACACACACACACACACAGCCCACATCTGCACACACCGCGCGCTTTACGGATCCCATTGTCTTGCTGTTGTTGGTCTTGTTGTTTTGGCCTCGTGCTGTATCTCCTGGTGGTCGTGTGCTCTAGTCCCAGCTCCTCCGTGAAGCGTCTGGCGCGCCGTTTCCCGCCCGTGTGCGCTCGGCAGCCCTGCGCGCGCTGGACTGGATCTGCATGCAAATTGTCCTCCACTTTCAATCGAAACCTTCGATCCGCGCGAGCTGAAGGCTGAGCGCAGCCCGCGGCAGGATACAGTTAAATGCGCGCACACACACATACACACAAGCATTTTAGCATTTTAAGCACTGCATTACTGAATAGCACTGCAAACAAACAAACAAACAAACAAGCAAAAAGAATCTCAGACAAATGCACGCGCTCAACTGCGCTCCCTGCCTCAAGGACGCGCTAGATTAGAGGGTATTTTATATTATGTTTCATTTATTTGTTTATTTATTTATTTATTGTTCATTATTAAAGGTCTATTTTAAAACCTGTTCGTCATGATGGGCCAGTTTACATGATTTTACATGATTTTCTTTATGACGATTTTTGAATTTTGAATAAAATATAAAGAAAAGAAATAGGCACAAAGACCACGCGCTATTTAAACATTAAAAGTCTATTTAAAGTCTATGACTAATTTACTGGTTTTGCTTACTGATCTAAATCTTAATTTATTTCTTAGGATTTGATTCATGCCTTCAGTTAAAATATAGAAACATCTGAAAAAATTTCAAAGCTTGAAATTTGACCGACGAATCAACTGATGTAAAACATCGTAAGTAGCCTTGTGTAAATTAAAAATTTCTTTGATGGAAGAAATTAATTTAAAAAATGAATAGAATATGAGCAGCAAAACTCGATTATTCACACCCTTTTCTTGAAAAACAGAATTCAGTTTGGAAATTTAACTTGTCACATGCTAATCTGAAGTCAATATGAAATCAGTACACGCGTCACACGTTTATGAGGGGCGGGCCTTCATGGGTTAAATCCCCAAATCTTGAGCAAATATTTATTGATTTTGTTTTTTGGGGGCGGTGCTTCTAAAAGACATAGAGTGGGTCAAGGGAAGGGTGGGGCTTTGTTTGTCTGTGGCTATAATCTAACAGCAGCAATAAATTGCATATGTAAATACCAAAATAATCTCTCCCAAACTCTACTAATCCCAGTCCATTTTCTGCTGAATCTGCTACCCATGACCAGCTTTCCTCTTTCCACAGCTCATTTAATCAACTCTGTTCCTTTGTCTTCCAGATGAAGCTTGTCTCTCTCCAGGCTCTATGGCTGTCTGAAGGTAAGTAACCGGTAACTGGGAACTGAGAGCAGTTGATAGGAGATGGAGAAAAACGCTTAAGAACCGTGACCTCATGACTTATCACTCTCTCTTATCTAAATTTGCCAATGATTTAACTTCTGCTAAGTCTTCCTTCTTTGGAACCAAACTTGAAGAATCTGCATCTAACCCTCGCAGACTCTTTGCCACCTTTTCATCCCTTCTTAAACCTCATATTTTCTCTGCATCTCCAGCTCTCTCACCAGAAGACTTCACCATGTTCTTCGATGAGAAGATTGACGATATAAGATGATCCTTTCCTCCAACCACACATGCTGCCTGCCAGCCAGAGACCAGACCATGCTGCCCAGTTTCATGGCTTCACACTGCTCTCTCTTGAGAAATTGTCGCTACTCCTGACATCCAGCAAACCTACTATGTCTCAGTTTGACCCTCTCCCATTAAGCACACTCCGGATGATAGAATCAGATCTCATCCCGCACATCGGCTACATAATCAAAGGCTCCTTGATGACCGGTCATGTTCCATCTGTTTTCAGGTCTGCAGTGGCTATAGCAATTTTGAAGAATTGCTGGAATCCTCCTTGACCTTTCTGCAGCCTTTGACACAGTCAACCACCAGAGCCTCCTCACCACTCACTCCAACCTTGGGTTCTTGGACACAGCCTGGCAATGGTTTGCTTCCTACCAGAGGTACTAGGTAGCATAACAGGGCTCCCAGTCTGCTCCACGAAGACTATCCACTGGTGTTCCACAGAGCTCTGTCCTTGGGCCGCTTCTCTTTGATCTGTTTTTCTTGGGGATGTGATAGCCTTACATGTTTTTTCCTACCACCTACCATGATGACATGCAGCTTATTCTCTCTTTCCCTTCCAGTCTGGCTGACATCTCCTCCACCTCAAGCTGAACCCCAGCAAGACTGTGCTCCTCTTCATCAAAGAGTCCTTCACCAAACCACAAACTCATCGTTTCTTTTGGAAACTTGGTTAACGTTCCTTCAAAGAAGATAAGAAATCATGGTGTTATGCTAGATGAAGATCTGTCTTTCTCACCACAGGTTGACTCTTATCTCCATGCCTTCCTTACTTTTGCCTTAACTTCTGACTTTTCTTTGACAGGCGTTGTTAAGGTGTACTTTGCCTGCAGTAATTGGTTGAATAGCTAACATTGATTTAAATATAGCTTTACAGGTTTGAGAAACAGTTGTGGACTACTTGAGTACTGAAGTACATCGCTCTGGATAAGAGCGTCAGCTAAATGCCGTAAATGTAAATGTACTGAATGCCTATTGGTTAAATACAGCCTGGCCCTTCTGTGCGAGGGCAAACCGTGCATGCTGTGAAACGCCACATTTCCTGTTCGTGAGCACTGTTTCTGCTCTGGAAACCGCAAAACACGGAGGACATGCAGGTCTGATGGACTTTTACAGGCAGATGATTTAGCATGAATAATGAATGAGGTGTCTGTGTGTGTGTGTGTGTGTGTGTGTGGGAGCAAATACAGCTAACGCTGCCCATCAGAGGAGCCATTGTCTTGCACTGTTGACCAAGTCTTTTTGCTGGTTAAATCATTACTGCGCATCAAAGTGGCGAGCAAACACTTTATTTACCCAGTAAAAGTACCAAGTAAAAGTTTAAAAAATTCTTCCAGCTGTTGAATGCTGATGAACACATGGCCCTTAATGAACTCAGCAGTGCTTTCAGTTACAAAAGCTCATAAATAGGTAATGTATTGGATTAAGATGACGTTTCAGATTTGGGATTTGTACTAAATTCACACCTTGCGGGGTTAGAAACTCCTGGGTACTCTTGTAAATAACCAATCACAAACAAACAACCCCAAAACATAAAATGATTGCGTACACTTTCGGTGCAGCTGAAAATGATTTTTTATCATTTTAATCAGTTTGCTGTTTTGACAATTTCCCTTTGCAGTTTAGTCATGTCCAAATGTCCACCTGCTAGTTGGGAGGAGAGGGAGGACCACCCTACCCACCCAGAGAGAGAGAGGACAGTTATACTGAGTGATGGGGGAGAGGGAGGACCACCCTACCCACCCAGAGAGAGAGAGAGGACAGTTATACTGAGTGATGGGGAGAGGGAGGACCACCCTACCCACCCACCCAAAGAGAGAAGACGGTAATACTGAGGCCCAACCCTATATAAAAGCCATGAGGTTTTGAGGTCTGACTCACCGGTTCTCCATGAGGGTAGTCAGCCTGTCTTTTCTTCCACTCAGCCAGGCAAGCGTGGTAATGCCTCAGCTCGTCCTCATAGCACAGGCAGTCATACCAGTACCTTAGCTCCTCAAACCTGACACACACACAAACACACACACAAAATAACAGAAGTGGTTCTAAAGTGGCCCTGCTAAACTGACTAAACCCCAGAGGAACTGTCTGAGGACTGTGTGCGGCGAAACCGTCCTTAACCTTAATGAGGCTATATTTCTGTCACATTACCAGCAGCAACTGATCCTCTGTGATGAAGACGAGTGAGGGGGAAGAAAAGAAGACCGCCTGATCTTCATTACCTGTCGTAATCACGGGGATGGAGTGTGTGTCCCTCCTGGATCAGGCCGTCCCAGTACAGCAGCTCCTCATACGCCTGGTGCTCGTCCCACACAGGGTGTGGATATCCCTCTCTCTGCATGGTGAAGTCCTCCTGCTTCTCACAGAGCTCCACCTGCAGGAACAACCATACTCTCAGAACCCTCACAAAAACCCCACCGCACCTACAGCCTGAGCCACACACCTCCACCATAAACACACCCCCACCATAAACACACCTCCACCATAAACACACCTCCACCATAAACACACCCCCACCATAAACACACCCCCACCATAAACACACCTCCACCATAAACACACCCCCACCATAAACACACCTCCACCATAAACACACCTCCACCATAAACACACCCCCACCATAAACACACCCCCACCATAAACACACCTCCACCATAAACACACCCCCACCATAAACACACCTCCACCATAAACACACCTCCACCATAAACACACCCC
>JBBPDC010000019.1:14600047-14610216 GCA_037974485.1 Hemigrammopetersius urotaenia
TCCCAAGCTATTTTCAACACTTTTCATTGGTTAATCATTTCTAAATTTTACAGACCCACGTGGAGACTGACCAATAGAATCGATTTATGAAAAAAAAACAACAAAGACCAAAAGTGGAGTTACGAGGTTTCCGCCCGACAGCGACGAAATACAAATAACATTAATAGAGTAAATCGTGGTTTTATGTGTAAAAAAGTGTTCGCTTAACCATTTCCAGACCTCTTTCCTCATGGAATCCCAGTATTACTACCAACAAATCCCTGGTTTGGCTCTTTGTATGTCACTAGATTATATTAGGTGTGTTGCTTATGGAATTTTATAAACTCTATCAATGACTGGAGGCATCGCGCAGAAACCTGAAACCAAAGACATCAAGTACTTTTCTGCTTTCTTGTTTGTTTGCATTTATGCTACACATATAATGTGGATTAACACACAATAACTCGTCTTTTTTTTTCTTTTTTTTTTTACAGACAACGGATATACATGAAGAAAGCACTTGGATATTAATCATGTTAAGGATGTACAACATTGTGGCTCAGCGCAACTGCTTCTAAGGGCACGTTTTCTCTGGACAATTTTTCTTCATCCCTCAGGGCTGCCTTTGAAAACTCGCGGGTGTGGTGGTGTTTTTTTTTTTGGTTTTTTTTTGGTCTGCCTTTTCGTCTGATTGCCACTGGATACAAAACCAGTTCCGCTTCGCCACATTGCGAGTGCAGACCAACAACACTGTTGCCCTCCATGGTTGCTGCCCACCTGAAGAAGCTATCAACTTATATTTTAAAGATTTGCAAAGGAATGTTTACAAAGAAACTGGCAAATACCACAAAGAAGAAAGAGAGTAGCGAAAACAAAAAAGAGCCGAAATTGTCCCCCGAATTGCACGCTCGGAACCCCACATTCTCCACCACTTTGAAAAGCACAGTGAAAAAGATATCTAAATGCTCATCGGCCCGCAATATATCTCTTGAGGAGGAGGACGGTAAAAACGACTGTTCGTCTCTTTCTCCCACGTTCAGTTACCGCGTGGCCATTGCCAATGGACTCCAAAAGGACGTGCTTCCACTGAACAATGAATTTCACGAAGTATTATCCATCGACAGCAGTTACTCTGACTCCCTAAACGAGGCCAAGCTTGTCCATAGATTCGATGAACAAAAAGCTTACACAATGCCAGTAAGAAGGAACAGGAAGAGCATGATCAGTTTGGCGCCCTCCGATGGCAGCTCGGAGGGTGAGCGTGGAGAACGCACAAGTCTCCACACTCTTCGACTGGGCGCCCTGAAAAAGCTGAGGAAGTGGAAAAAGAGCCAAGAATGCGTCTCCTCTGATTCAGAGGCCAGCAACTGGAGAAAAACTCTTGGCATCCGGAGCAAGTCTCTGGATCGAGCTGGGAGGCAGCAGAAAACATCCACCTTGGAACCAGGATCCAGCTCCACAGGTTGCATCAGTCAAACGCAGGATGTGATGGAGATGATCTTCAAAGAGCTTCAGGGAATCAGCCAAATTGAGTCTGAGCTCTCGGAGCTGAGAGGGCATGTTAATGCTCTCAAAAGCTCCATCGACGAGATCTCCAGCAGTGTGGAGGTGGTGCAGAGTGAAATCGAGCAGCTTCGCTCTGGATTTGTGCAGTCCAGGAGAGAGACGCGCGATATCCATGACTACATCCGACAAATTAGCCACCAGACCAACAAAGCTACTTTGAGATTCCTAAATGTGCCTGAGGAGAAGTTTGAGAGGACTGATGAACTCATTTATCAGATTTTGAAAGAGAAAATGGGTTTCGTTGAAGCACACAAGACACTTAAAATTGAACTGGCCCATCGTCTGGGGCAACAAAGAGAATGTTTAAATGCTAAACCTCGCCCTATAATAGTTATTTTTGCAACTCCTCAAGACAGGGACTCGGTTTTGAAAAAATGCTATAAGCTCAAAGGCACCGGGATATCTATCTCAACGGACAGCCTCGCACAGGACTCGAAGGAGAAGAAAGACAAGGAGATGAGCTCCTCCCAGACTTATGAAAGCATGGACATTAAAGTGTCGGCTAAAGACAAAGCTGAGAGTGATGACTGGGACTCGATGGATAGTGATAAAGAGCTCGATGAATTGAATAAAAACAAATATGCAATTGTGTCCAAACCACCCCAGAAAGCAAAATCAGACAAAAAAAAGTCCCAGGACCCCAGGCGGTCTGCGGACGACACTGCGTACTCTGTACATTATGCAGACGATACGGTATACGATGACAAGCAACACAAATCCTATTATTCAGACATAACGCCGGGCTGGCTCTCGCAGAGCGATTACTCCTCTCCGAAACTCAGCCGATCGGAATCGGACTGCTCCAAACTGTGCCAGTCTTACTCTGAGGACTTCTCCGAGAGCCAGTATTTCAGCAGAGCAAACGGATGCTCCTTGCTTTCCTCCTCAGATCAGGAGCTCTGGCAGCGGAAACAGGAGGACATGGCTTCTTCTTGGTATGCAAGTCCGCCTAGTCAAACCCTCAGTCAGGAAAACCAACCATATGTGGAACACAATGAAGTTGAGACCACAGAGACCATCGACAGTGGTGTCAGCAACGGTCTGGTGTGTATATCGGGGGACAGAAGTCACTACAGCGGCTCCCAGCTCTCTCTGCAAGGTGACCTCTCACCTTGGAAAGACTGGCATCATCTTGAACAGGGTGCTGACTCAGGTTTAGATGCATCAACTGAACAAAATATGATTTCGGAAATCAGCAGCCCGTTTGATCCTGCTGCTAACCCTGGGTTCCCCGAGAAAATTACCAAATGTCTCGAGGTCGATTTGCAGTTTGAGGGTGAGACCTTTTTGACTTTTGACAGTACACCCGAGACGGCTCAAGAGGTTGACATTGAATCTGAACCTATCCTTGAACCTGAGTTAGAACCAGAGCTAGAGCTAGAACCTGAACCTGAACCTGAACCGGAACCTGAGCCTGTACCCGAACCAGAACCTGAGCCAGAAGCTGTGATTGAAGCTGTAATAGAACCCATGATAATACCGAAAGCTGTGCCAGAACCCAAAAAGGAAGCAAAAACTGAGAAGAAACAAAAAACCAAGCCTAAATCACAAGCCAAGCCAGAGTCAGCCCCTCAAACACTGCAACGGTCAGAGGTGAAGGGAAACCACATGCAACAAAATCAAAAGTCTTCCACCATGTACCGTAGCCAGAGTGAGATCCGGGCTGAAAAGATGGAGGAGGTCCCCAAATCCTGGAGCAGCAGGCTGAGCATAGACCTGTCAGAGAAAACCTTTGGCTTCGGAGGTTTCGGGTCCACCCTTCAGAGAGCCAAGTCAGCTTTAGAGGTCGTCTGGAATAAGGGCTCCCAAAGCTCTAGTGCTCCTGCTGAAGAGCCGAGCACCTCCTCTTTTATGGGTCGCTTCCGGACCACGTCCCAGTCCACAGCCAACGATTCCAGCACCACCATTGACTCCGATGTCTACACTGAACCCTTCTACTACAAGGCTGATGATGAGGAACGAGTCGCGGAACAACCTGTGGACAACGAGACTCATTATGTTGAGGTGATGGAGCAAGTGCTGGCCAACCTTGAGAACAGGACAAACGCTAATGAGGCAGAGGAGCAATACCAGGAAGAGGAATACGAGGTCTCGCAAGAATATGACGTTTCGCAGGAAGGGAACCCTGTCTTGGAGTACGACTGCAGCCTGGACGAAGAATATGTCGAAGAATACAGCGAAGACTATGACGACAACCAAATGCCAGAGGACACAGCGGAGTATGAGGCTATGATTGACTACATTGAAGAAACTGAGGAAGCAACAGAAGAGGATGAAAAGCAGGAGGAAGAAGAGGCAGAAATGGAGACGCAGATGCAAGTCACAGCACAGACAGAAGGAGGAGAGGAGGTCAAGGAAACAGTGACTCAGGAAGATGAAAACAAAAATGTCACAGAAGCCCCTGCACCAGTGGCGGAACCAGTCCCCAAGAAAAGGTTGCGACCTACCTTCAAGGAAGCTGCTCTGAGGGCCTACAGAAAGCAAATGGCTGAGCTGGAGCAGCAAATTCTTGCTGGAGGTATGGGATTTCACATTTCAAATTACGTTTTAGTGTTTCATGGAGTGTTAAGACTTTTTATTATGTCTTTCACAACAATAGTTTTAAGATGATGTGGCAGTTTCCACAGATCCTGGACTAAGTTTGGACTAAGAAGGATTGCCAGTGGCTTCCAGTCATGTGATGGTGATGGTACCTTTGTGATGCTGTGATGCTGCGATGGTACCTTTGTGATAAGAAAAGAAATATGTGACGTCAGACTAGTTTTAAACAACTCTAAAGCACGAAGTGTTGAAACAATTCGGATGAAAAAGTGGTCACCAGCCCTCCTCTACTTTCCTGCAGTCCAACCTGCATCTAACATGCTGCCCCTCCCCTTTACCTAATGCTCTAGCCAATCAGGGACTTGTTGAGAAGATCGTTAGCCAGAGCAGGTGTTGTAGATTGTGTCTGAAACTTGTGACTTCACAGGAGGGTCAATCTCCTTTGATTATGTATGGCTGGCTGTGCTAAGAAGAATAAAAAGAGATATTTTTGAAGATGTGAAGGTCCTTTGGGAAAGGGCTAAGCGGTGACTGTATGTGTTCGGTGTTGAGTTGGTGCTAAGGCTTTTGAATTGGCCATGGATTTCTGTTTGTAAGTGTCTTTGTTGTGGGGGTTCGTGATGCTGGTGTTACAGTCCAATGACTTTGTTGTTCCAGTGTATAGTGAATGTAATGAGTGATTTCATGGCTATTGTTCAAATATGACCCTGTGCTTAACGTTAGCTTGAAAGACGTGGTTTGTTGCAATATCAGATGCTGATTTAGAGATTGGCACCCGGGAACCCCATTTAACAGGCAGTGTGGTGGGTCATTACCAGATTAAAGTGCTGCTCTGCGGTTGCTTTTCAATCACAGATAATATCTAAATGTAGTGTCTGGCTATTGATTCAGTGGGTGACAACAATGAGCTTGTGGATATGCTTCGGTGGAGAGAGGATGGAAGAGCACTCCACAGACATGGAGTTTATTACAGACGAGCAAGGGACCAGGGGAGTTTCCGCCCCGCATTACTCACTCTACGCAAGCTCTTGACCTAGATGTGAGAGGCACATTCAGAATGCAGGAAACTTGCACTACATGCTGCCAGAGCGGCTGTGGGAGTAGAACTCTGCATTCGCAGATCCTGTCCTGGAGCTTTCCCTCGTGGTTTCTGCTCTGATGCACCTGGTTCCACTCGTGAAGGACTTGCTAATTGTCAGATGGGTTGATTATGAGCAACGAGGAATTCTTGAGCATTTGTATACACATAAACATAATCAGGATGAACTCTTCGGGGGCAGACGAGGTGATTATGGGAATTCTAAAAGAGGAAAAGCTTCTCGTGAGATGCTGCAGCGTTCGCTAGGCTCGTATACGGTTAAACATAATCACGCTTAACTCTTTGGGGGCAGATTTAGCTTCATTTAACTCTAATGAATAGACTGTATCTCACAGCCTCCCTGGATCAAGGGACAGGAATTCATTCAAGCTGAACCATCTCTGTTGGATTCCCTGTACCTCTGACCACAGCTGCAAAAGGCCGGTTGTGTTTTGATCATTTTGCGATTTATACAGATATGAATCGGAATACTTTTTGCCGAATAAAAAAAATACTCGATGCCATTAGCTAATGAAAACATACCCCTAATATATCTATATATCTGGACCCCAGCAGAAATTGTTGACTGTGTTTACACATTTACTGTTCAAACTGGCTTTGCTCTCGCATCTTCCGGAATTGTGCATTTCAGGCTGTTGCTCCCCGACTGCAGAACAGTCTTCCATCAGCACTGAGACTGGAGCAATTCGCTGAAAAGTTTAAGGCCCAGCTAAAGACTAAGCTTTTCAGACAAGCCTCAGGGAAGTTTTTATTAATACATTGTTTCATTTATGCATTTTGCAACTTTTTGTGGAATTTTATTGTTCAGCGCTTTGTGACATCTCTCTGAAAAATGTTTCATAAATAAACTTTACTTCCTTATTTTGGCAATTCCTTTGGTGAAGAGATCAGACCAAGTTTCGCAGGCACCCTTGGCAACTCTGCATCGTCTAGTTTTGCACTGACTGCCTATTGATGACTTAAATGAGTCCTTCTGTTGTCATCTTAAGCCGAACAGGTTCCCCATTGAATTCTGATAAGATTAATGCAAAGCCCTGCACTTTTTGGAAAGCACTGATATCTTCACAGGCAAGAGCAGCAGAAAGTCCAGACCTCTCAGAAGTTACTGCCTCTGTTTCTGGCAGCAGTTTGTTTCCTCCTCTTGCAGCTGCTAATTAAAGAGGAGAAGGGAACGCATCTCAGGCGTAAATGGACAGAGAGAAAGAGAGGAAAATGGAGAGAGCAAGAGAGCCTTACTTTTGGCCATCATGCCAAAACTTGTGTTAAAAGCATGTTTTAAGGGGATTTTGCAACCAAGTCTCTGAGGATTCCTTCTTTCTGCCAAGCCGATCTTTACTTCACCCCAAGCTGCTACTGCATTCAGATGCTAATTCACAATCCCAAGGGCAGTGGCTAACCAGGTCAGCCTTGCTCAGAATATTTATTTCAGTCTCATTCTGAGGCTCTTGTGTGTTTCCCGAAGATGCAGTCCAGCTGTCGAACGCTCCTCTTGTTCGCCATGTGTTTTTTTTTACCCCTTAGCGACTGTTTGCAGTCCCCCACGTCTTGTCTTGCGTAATGTCAGGCTTGATCTGTACATGAACGCCAGTGGTGCTTTCAGATGGATGCCCAAGAACATAAATACTGATTCCCACGAAGTACATTAAGGAGATCGCCGACTTCTTTATAGCCGATTAACTGAGGGAGTTTCTGCCCATTGGCTACTGGAGCAGAACCGCGGAGAATTGCTTTTAGATTGGATTGGGACTTTCGCCGGCAGTTTAATTTAGGTTTAATCGCTGTCCTCACGTCAGACATACCAAACGCATGGGTTGCTAATGTTGTATGTCTTATGTTTTCTTCCCCATGCCGTTTATTTTTATGGGTTTTCGTGTTGATCGTGCCGGGAAAGTCACAGATTAGAGCCATCGAGTTGTTTTGTCTTACAGCTGTTCCACACGTCACTGGCGATGTGGCTTAAAAGTCACCAGGCTTGTGACCTCTTGACATCCTTGGCTTTTCTGCTGTTGCCAGAGAACCAGAAGAATTCCACAGCAGAGATTTGCTTCTGAGAGCTGTCCCGATTCAGCAGGGACAGGATGTGTAAAGTCTTTTGATGCATCACACCATTTCCATCCAGGGATCCCCGGCCAGTCATTTAGATTAGGGATCTCAGAAATACTGACATGCAAGCAGATATCTGACAGCAAGAACTAACAGTAAAGGACCTTTATGGTGCCTTCCCACTGGCCAAAGCATCCTCGCTGTGCTGCCAACAGATGTTTTTCCAATACAAATAAAGGGACCCATATCCAAGCTGATTGATGGCAGGGCCAAAAGTGGGTCACAGCAGAGCTGACGGCTTTACTGCTTTCTGATTGGACGAAAACTGTTGTTACGACAGGAACGATACCATTTTTTGTTTGCCCAAAAAACAACAATGGGAATACAAACTAACAACTGAGAAGCTGATTAGGTTACAAGCAATACTATTTTTTTGGGCTGAAGATACATTTTTGCGGGGGGGTGGGGGGGGGATTAGGTGTACCGGGACATTGCTAACGCGTTAGCTGGGTTAGGTGTTCACTGCATAGCCAAACTTAAAAATTCAAGACCTCCGTAACAAAAACAGCTGACAGAAAAGCTTGGTTTCACTGGGATGATGACCGGCAACAAAATGTGGGGGAAGAACTGCATGTTAGAAACTACATTACCAGGCTGAGATACTTTGGGAAATCAAAGTAGTGCTGTCACAATACGGTTTAGGTACAGCACAGTTCCTACAGACCAGAAGATACAGCACCGTTGGGGGGGGTGCTATTGTTGCTATTGTAGGGACGAGTTTTGATATTGCGGGGGTCAGTGCTGATATTGCGGGGGTCAGTGCTGATATTGCGGGGGTCAGTATTGATATTGTTGAGGTTAGTGTTGATATTTTGGGGGTCAATCTTAATTTTGTGGTGGTCAGTGTAGATATTGTAGGGTTCAGTAGTGATATTGATATTGTGATTATCAGTGTTAGTTTTGTGGGGGTCAAAATCAATATTGGGTGAGTGTTGATAATGTGGCAGTCAGTGTTAACTGAAGCGTCATTGTGTAATTACATCTAAGTAACAATGTATAGCAACACGACTGTAGTAACTCCATACCGTTAAGGGCTACTGCTTTAGCTACGTTTTTTTTTTTTTTTTGCTTTGCTTTTGTATCTACACTGAAGGTCCGTCCTCGGCCTCTTTTCAATAAAAGCTTTTAGCCGGATGCTAACCGGTCCTTGAATGTTTGAATGAGCGCTTCAGTCTATTCTGCAGCTAGACTTTTGCCCTGGAGATCAAACAGTTCATCGATCTAATGGGTTCAAGGACGGTCCCTTGCTTTCAAGTTTCAGAGGCGCTGGCGCCGGCTGAGAAATTCCCAGCGGCCAACAACATCCGCCCAATGAGGTGGAGAACTTCTGAATGTGTTCGGCAAGGTCTTGCGCTATTTACCAGCTTTCAAAAGGCAAGGTTATGGCTCCTGAGTCAAGTTCACACAAACACACTTCTGAAGAACTTTAACTCAGGCTGTTTATCTCAGGCTGTTTATCTCAGACTGGTTATCTCAGGCTGTTTATCTCAGGCTGTTTAATTCAGGCTGTTTAACTCAGACTGTTTAATTCAGGCTGTTTAACTCAGGCTGTTTAATTCAGGCTGTTTAACTCAGGCTGTTTATCTCAGACTGTTTATCTCAGACTGTTTATCTCAGGCTGTTTATCTCAGACTGTTTATCTCAGGCTGTTTATCTCAGACTGTTTATCTCAGACTGTTTATCTCAGACTGTTTATCTCAGACTGTTTATCTCAGACTGTTTATCTCAGGCTTTTTAACTCAGACTGTTTAATTCAGACTGTTTATCTCAGGCTGTTTATTTCAGACTGTTTAATTCAGGCTGTTTAACTCAGGCTGTTTAACTCAGACTGTTTAACTCAGACTGTTTATCTCAGGCTGTTTATCTCACACTGTTTATCTCAGACTGTTTATCTCAGGCTGTTTATCTCAGACTGTTTAATTCAGGCTGTTTAACTCAGGCTGTTTAACTCAGACTGTTTATCTCAGACTGTTTAATTCAGGCTGTTTAACTCAGGCTGTTTATCTCAGACTGTTTATCTCAGGCTGTTTATCTCAGGCTGTTTATCTCAGGCTGTTTAACTCAGACTGTTTATCTCAGGCTGTTTAACTCAGACTGTTTAATTCAGACTGTTTATCTCAGACTGTTTATCTCAGACTGTTTATCTCAGGCTGTTTATTTCAGACTGTTTAATTCAGGCTGTTTAACTCAGGCTGTTTAACTCAGACTGTTTAATTCAGACTGTTTATCTCAGACTGTTTATCTCAGACTGTTTATCTCAGGCTGTTTATCTCAGGCTGTTTATCTCAGACTGTTTATCTCAGGCTGTTTATCTCAGGCTGTTTATCTCAGGCTGTTTAACTCAGGCTGTTTAATTCAGACTGTTTATCTCAGACTGTTTATCTCAGACTGTTTATCTCAGGCTGTTTATCTCAGACTGTTTATCTCAGACTGTTTATCTCAGAATGTTTATCTCAGGCTGTTTATCTCAGACTGTTTATCTCAGGCTGTTTAATTCAGGCTGTTGTGTTGGGCTGTTGTGTTGGGCTGAAGAATGAAGCTGGTTAAACGGGAAGCAGCTAATCAATACTCAACCTGACCATGTTTTCACTGTCTTTACTCTATTGGCCAGGGGGATTTATACCTGCCACTGCCGGCCTGCCTGCTTTCCCCTGAGAAGGATGAGCTTTGGCTTCAGTGTGTTAGTGTTTGATGTCACTGCTCCGCTGAGCCACCCCTCATTTCTTCATATTTTGCTTGCAAAGACCCAGACTTTCTTGTATTTTTAATGTAGTCTTGAGGAACAGTTCCTGTCCAAAGGCTCCCATTTCTAGTCCAGTCCCTGAACCTGACCAGTTTCAGAGGAATGTCTCTGTTGGTTAAGACACACAGTGACCTACGT
>JBBPDC010000019.1:14734408-14746504 GCA_037974485.1 Hemigrammopetersius urotaenia
TCTCACTCACTCTCTATCTCTCTCGTTCTCTCACACTCACTTTCTCTCTCTCTAACTCACTCTCTCTCTCTCTCACACTCACTTTCTCTCTCTCTCTCCCTCTCTCACTCACTCTCTCTCTCTCTCTCTCTCGTTCTCTCACACACCCTCTCTCTCTCTCTCTCTCACTTGCTTGCTCTCTCTCTCCCTCTCTCTCTCTCTGCCTCGTTTGCACGCCAGAATTGCATGAAATGTCTTGAACTATGCTTCCCTGCATTTTGCCCCTGCTCTCCGCTCAACCTTGTATGCTTCCAATTACATAAAGATGCACACACACACACACACACACACACACACACACACACACACACACACACACACACACACACACACACAGAGCCTGGCTGGATTTAGTAACAGATCATGCATTGCCAGAAGAGCCTGGCTCTTAGCTCTAAGCAACTTAGGAAAATATGAAGCGTTCCTTGGCCTGTGCGGAGTGGAGGCCTGTTTGTATTGATTATGCCAAGACTGTCCTCAGAGTAAATGTAATATAGAAAATGAAGGATCTTTTCAAAGATATTTTTACAGCCTTATAGGACAGCGTTTCAGATTTCGGAATCATCTGGATAGAACATTTCGTTATCCTTAAATCGTTGGATTCACTTCAAAATTCCAGCAGATTACAGAAGAGGTGTCCCACGCTTTAGCTATCGTTCAGACGAGATTTCCACAAAACACGAGATCACTCAATCAACGACTACGCAACTGAACACACTACACTCCCAGGGAGGACGAGATGGTGATGACAGGAGTATCGTGGAGATAAATCCACGTGTTTTACAGGAACAGAATAAATCCACGAGCATAAAACTAGTAGGAAGTAAAAAAAAATGAATAAAATAATTCATAGTAAACCAATGAAAGTAGATGAAGTGTGTGATGGAAGTGCAGTGTGATCTCTTTTACGGGTTTTGGTCAGAACTCTGGCAGCAGAGCTGGAGCCGGAGCTGTGCATTCTGGGAATCCCGGTGAGGAAAGCACTGCAATAGTCAACACTGGTGTTCAGTAAGAGACTATGGGTCATCTGTCGATGCACAGTTTGGTTGCTTCTCTAGCCCTTCATCAGGGATCAGTTTCTGGATTTTTTGGGGATGTGGGCCTTCCCTGGACTTACTACCAGTGTCACCCTCAGTGTTACACACACACGGATTAAAGTTCTCCGTCGCTATGACGGATTTCCGTCACCTGAGGGCGCTAAAGGTTAATAATGAGAACGATGCAGATCCGAAGGGGAAAAAATGGGGAACGAGGGGCGGAGCTGAACAGGCTTCGGCAGACAAAGTTCTGGAACGGCTCTTTTTCCTAAAAATAAAAATAAACGTTACGGCGTCGGCAGTTCTCTTAAACACTGACGGCTGCGGAGTAGCTACCGGCTGTCAGCTGTTTCTCGACGCTTGACGGAGCCAGAACTCCGAAGCTCGGTATTCAGGACAGCGGCTCCGGTGTCGCGAGTGCTGCGAGAGCTCATGCTCCGTTAAAATAAATAAATAAATAACAGCAGTTTTGGAGTCTGTTTTCTTGCTGTTAGCAGAGGAATGGCAGTGGGGAGTAATGTTGTGTCGTTCGCCATCTTTTAAGTGAACGTACTGAACCGAATCGCTCCCCGTCACACACCCCCGCACCCCCCGTAACGCCTGTTCCGTCAGACGATTTGTTTTGCTTTAATCCATGCACACAGTGTCACACTGTATTGGCAACATCGTGACCGCTGTGTTGAGAATGGTCCACAAGTCAATAGTACAGAAAGCAAAGCGTATCCATAGTTACCGTTGTATCAGACATGGTCAAAAGAACTGGTTTGCTAAAATGAATTGAACTTCCCGTCACAAACACCTCCTCCTTAAAAGAACACCTGGAAAAGAAAAGAAAACGCATCTCCATGCGTCTCCCAACAGGGGCTCGAGTCTAAAAGTCGTGATGCTCAAGTCCGAGTCCGAGTCACCGGTGTTCAGTCAGAGTCGGCTCACGGGTCAGGAAGTGGATTTGATCGAGTTGAGACTCGAGTCCATGCCTGGAGATGACTTGCCTCGTGATAATACACAAAATGTTCCCGTTTTCACTTAACAAGTAGATTTTTATTTATTGTTTCGTCAAACGTCATGTTGGACTAGACGCGGATAAAAACCTCGCCCGGGCTTTTCCGCGCGCCGTGGGACTTCCTTTTCTTCTTGTTTGGCCACTTTGTTGTTGGTAGTTTCTTTCCTTACTTATCCTGGAGTCATTTCGAGAACGAGAGAGAGAGAAAGAAAGAGAAAGGATCTGAGCTTTTTAAAGTACCTTTGGTGTTCCTGTGTGTTTTCGAATATTACAAAGTAGTGTAATGAGAGGGAGAACAACAAGAAAGGAGGTTTTTTTTATTTTTGCCTGCGAGCAAGATGGCGGAGTGTCTCTCCAGCGAAAGGCCTGTGTGTGTGTGTGTGTGTGTGTGTGTGTGTGTGTGTGTGTGTGTGTGTGTGTGTTAGAGCCTGTAGGAGGCCTTTTTCTTTGTGTGCAGCAGCAGCACTCCTTGGGACGCCGGCATCAGGGGAATTGGGTATGAAGAGTTACGCTCATGGCAGAGAAAGAGAGAGACAGAGGTACGGGGGCGGAGGAGGACACTTTTCAATTACACTCTGAGGAAAAAAGGCAAAGAAACGAAGGCGAGAGATGAGTGAAACGTCCCGGCTGGTCACTGTCCCCTCGATACTGACCCGCCCCCACCTGGCCTTCGCTCCGTCGCTTCTGGAATGTGCAGAGAAGGGAGAAAGTGAGGGAAGGAAAGCGGCCGAGAGGAAGACGGCGAGGTTTTCGCGAGGTGGCTCAGAGTGTGCCAGCCTCGCCCGCATGTTTCCATTAGATTGTCATGTTGGCTAATTAGAGAGCGGCAGCATGATTCACCTTGTTAATTAGAGGGACTTGCACATCACCGGCCTGAGGGTGCAGAGAGAGAGAGAGAGAGAGAAAGGAGTGAGCGAGCGGGCGAGCGAATATGCCGAGAGAGCGAGAGAGAGAGAAAGAGCCCTATCTCCCTTGCCTAGAGTCTCTCCTTCCCTCTCTCTGAAGATTCTCCCTCTCATCTACCTCTTTCCCCTCCTTTTTGATTCGCGGATGAATAAATCATCGCCGTCGTTCTCTTTCTCCGCACGGCTTTTTTCCCCCTCCGATGCAAATTAGGCCTGATCAATAGCAGGTGACGTTTTGACTTGGAGTTCACTCACGAAGGACAGAAGGAGAGAACGAGAGAGAGAGAGAGAGAGAGAGAGAGAGAGGAAAAGAGTGCTTGCCCAAGCACGGGAGGAACGGCGCGAAACAAAAGCAAAAGGATGGAAATTTTCTCCTGAGATAAGCATCATTTTTAATGATCAGCTCCTTTTTCTCAGGAGCGCCCTGATGGTGCGCTTGAAATTGAATATGCTTATGAGACCTCCCCCCAACACACACACACACACACACACACACACACACACACACACACACCAAATCCCCCCACACACCTTTTTTGTACCTGGCGTAACCCTGTTTCTCCCAGAGTGCAGTTTTCCTCTAAAGCTAACACTCTTTCGCTTGTTTTCACTGC
Source organism: Hemigrammopetersius urotaenia (assembly GCA_037974485.1). Classification (NCBI taxonomy): domain Eukaryota; kingdom Metazoa; phylum Chordata; class Actinopteri; order Characiformes; family Alestidae; genus Hemigrammopetersius; species Hemigrammopetersius urotaenia. Next base: position 14,738,007 of record JBBPDC010000019.1, read on the forward strand.
TGACGCCGTATTCATTTAGATAATTAGAGAAGGGCGTTAAACGCGCTTGTGTGCCTTTGTGCGCGTAATTTCTGCAAATACTGCTCCTATGAATATGAATGGGAGGCCATAGTGGTCGCGGCTCAAAGGAAAGCCGTGAGGGATCTTGGGTAATTGGGTGCTGGCCTGAACCGCAGGACCCCGACTGGCCGAATGTCTACAAAGCACAGCGATCCAAAGTCTTCTCACAGGAAGGTTCATCTCGGGTCCAGCTGCTGGGCTTCTTTGCTTTGAGGTCGGGGGCTTTTGAACCATGTGGTCAACGGTGTGAGGTCACACTGGTAAATTCACGCATCAGACGGAGCCCATTGTATACGGTCCTCCAGTAGAAGCTGGTCTGTTCTGTTCAGTGAGTTCCACTTTTCCTTAATAGAGGTCCAATTCTTTCTCTTTAAGTCTGGCCCAACATCATATTCTGGCTTTTGCTATTTTGCTTTGAATAGTTTCTGTTTATTTCGCTTTTAAAGTAATGTCTTGACACATTCCTTCACATTTTCCTTCGAATCATCGAGTCCGAAGAAAAATGAGATTAAATGAAAGAAATGGGAACAAATGGTTGACAAGGAGTTCTAGATAAAGGAGCTCCGCCCACTCAGCATTCAGAACCACCAGTATACTGATCACCGCCTGATCATCTGGAATCATCTGCTCCTGGTTCTTCACTGGTTCAGGACTTTAAGTTGGAAGCGCTTTGTTATGATTGAATGATTAATATGTAGGTTACTGTGTGGCATAACAAACAAAAGACATTCTTCTGAAATTGGCCAGGTTCATGGACTGGACTGGAAACGTGAGCTAAATCATTAGATGACTACTGTCGACTACCTCAACACCCAAAAACTCAAAATGTGCTTTATCAGCAAAATAGTGGTTTATGGCTTTTGTTGATTCAGAGGAATGTAGTAAACTGCATGCTTAAACCAACTCCGGTCATCTCTGGTACACCTCGCTTTTCTTACAGCGCTGCCCACATGTGGCAGCCTGCTACAGCAGCTCTGCTCGTTTCTGAGCTGTTTAACCTTAAGTCTTAGTAATCTGATTCTGACATCATGCGCTGCCATTTCATGCTAGTTCTGGTCATTTTTGGCTCCTTTGTTTACGGTCGTGATCAGCCTGTGACTCTCTCCACTCAAACGCAATCTCCAAGAGCCCATTTTTTAATATCAGGGGACTAGAATCACGCATCACTGGACATGCATCCTCACTGCCCACCTTCACCCAGTATGCGACATGCCCCACCAGAGACAACAAAACATGGACTTACTGTATGCCAACACAAAAGAGGCATACAGTTCATCACCCCTCCCTCCCCTGGGAAGGTCTGATCACAGCCTTGTGCAACCGGTTCCTGTGTACGAGCCCTTAGCGCGCAGGGAGCCACCTGCCGCCTGTGCAGAGATGGTCGGAGGAGAGCAAGGAGGTCTACTGTGTGGGATGTGCTTTGTGATGACCACGGGGAGGACACTGACAGCTTTGTCACCTGCGTTACAGACTTCTGTGTGGATAACACCGTACCCACCACGACTGTGCGGTGCTTCTCCAACAACAAACCTTGGATTACCCCAGAAATAAAAGCCGTCTTCAAGCAGAAGAGGAGGGCCTTCAAATCTGGAGGAGGAGCTGAAAAGGGTGCAGAGAGAGCTGAAAGGACTGGGATGGGAAGGACAGCTACAGGCATAGGATGGAAAACCAGCCATAGCAGAACAATGTTAGCGAAGTCTGTAGAGGCCTTAGAACCGTCTCAGGCCACAAAGATTAAAACTCTCTGCCCCAGGTGGGCAAATGAACTGAATCACTTCTTTTACAGGTTTGATTCATCCAAGTCTTCAGCGTCAGCTGCAGACACACCCAACCTCACTGCTGCTGTTTCACCTCCGACATCCGCGACTTCACACCTCCTCCACACACCCTGCTCACTGCTCCGCACCCCCAGCCACAGCATCCAGCACACATCCCCAACCTGTCTCTCCCAACCATCCAGGTCAGGAAGGAGCTGAGGAGCATCAAAGCCTAGAAGGCAGTTCAAGGGTCAGCTCAAGGGTTGTCAGGTTCTGCGCAGATGGAGCTTATCTTCAACCTGTGTCTGAAGCTCGGGAGAGTTCCACAGCACAGGAAAACCTTTTGTATGGTACCAATACCAAAGACCCCAACCCTCAACAACTACAGGCCAGTGGCTTTGACATCCCACCTGATGAAGACCCTGGAATGTCTGGTCCTTGCTCAACTTCGGCCCCTGGTGAGCTCATCACTGGACCCACTTCAGTTTGCCTACCAGCCTGGAACTGGAGTGGATGATGCTGTCATTCACCTAGAGACCACTGGGAGCACTGTGAGGATCATGTTCTCTGATTTCTCTAGTGCCGTCAACACCACCCTTCCCACAATCCTGAGGGACTTGGAGTACACATGAGTGAATCATCACCTCACAACATGGAAACCTCACTAACTGACCACAGAACACACTAACCGACCACGTGAGAACTCAGGGCTGTGTCGGACAGGGTTGTCTGCAGTACAGGGGCCCCACAGGGAACGGTTCTGGCACCGTTCCTCTTCACTATCTACACTGCAGACTTCACTCACAACTCCACCAACTGCTTCCTGCAGAAGTTCTCTGATGACTGACTAGGAGGAGAAGGAGTACAGGGCACTTATCCAGGACTTTGTGGACTACCTCCAGATCAACGCTGGAGAAACCAAGGAGCTGGTGTAGACTTCCGCAGGCACAAACATCCTCCACGGCAACCACTGAACATCCAAGGCATGGACATTTAGCCTATTTAGAGCTACAAGTAAGTTGGTGCTTATGTGAACAATAAGCTGGACTGGACTCACAATTCAAATGTTTTCTAGAATAAAAGGCAGAGCAGGTTCTACCTGCTGCAGCAGGGGCTCAGATCTTTTGGAGTGAAGGGCCCACTCCTGAAGACCTTTTATGACTCTGTGGTAGCATCAGCCATCTTTTAGGGTGTGGTCTGCTGGGGACAGAAAGAGACTGAACAGACTGATCCGGAGGTGGAGGAATCCTGGAAGAGGGAGGAACCGACTGGAGCGGGTCGGTACACCCCCCAGGGCTGCTGGGGTTTAGCTCTGAGGACGAGGGTGATTATTTACGGCTGGAGTGGCCGACCGGAGCACAAACTGACGGTTTTGTCTCTGGTTGTTTTCGCGGACCTTTTTGTCTCTGCACGGGCTAAGAAGCCACGGAGGCGGAAGGGCTTGCGGAACATCCGGATCCGCTCCTCCGATCGGTTGCTCTAGACGTCCCGGCTGTCCTCGCGAGCCCAACTCGTTCCGGGAGGCAAGTCTCGTGTTGGTCCTGCTATTAGCGAAGACCCGCAGAGCGGCTCCCACAACAGCTGCCTTTGGGAAAGTCCAGCAGGAATTAAAAGAGGTAGAAAGCCAACTGGGGTCTTGGGGTTCCACTCGGTACACAGCCCGCCATGCTTGGGAGTGAAGGTACTCCTGTCACAGCCATCCAGCAGTGCATCCAGGGACTACACAGCCAGCTGGAATGGCTCAAAGGGCAAACTGCGGGTGGCTACTCAAAGCCGAGAAACCGCAGCGCAAGCTGCCACGCTTCAGAGCCAGGAAGCTCCTGCTCCCCAGAGGGTTTGTGCAGTGCCCGGGCCGTCTTGTAGACAGCTCCAGCTTCTCACGCCGGACCCACGACCGCTGAAGCCCCCTTTCCCGACTCCCAGACAGCCAAAGCCTCTCACGCCAGCCCCATGGCTACTGCAGCCCATTGTCCCGACTCACAGACGGTCAAAGCCTTTCACCACCAGCCTCGCAGCAGCCTCAGCATCCTGTTCCAGCCCCACACTGTTCCAGGCACCTGTACCTGAGGTCCCGACTCCGGCCGATTCACCTGTTCCTGCTCCTGAGGCTCCGGCTCCCGCCAAGGCACCTGTTCCTGAGGTCCCGACTCCAGCCAAGGCACCTGCTTCAGCTCCTGCTGGGACTCCTGCCGCCTTGGGGTTGCCTCCACCTTCCCTGCTGCCTCTTTGGTAGTGTCCTGGACCGTCTGACGCTCTAGAGAATTGTCCTTTGTGGGGAGGTGCCTGTGCTATATCTCAGAGGAGACCCCCGAGGCAAGAAAGACTGAGGGGGGCGTCCCTTGGATGATACTGGAGGCCGCTGTTGTTTAAGTTAAATATCTCTTGACTTCAGTTACACACCTTTGTTAGATTATGTTTAGCAGCTGTCTTGTGTTTGGTTTATTAGTCATTAGAGTATTTATGTTCCACAGCTTCCCAGTTTATTTGTCCGTTCACCCTCACGTTAGGCGTAGCTGTGCACCCTGATCTTGTGTTTTGTAAAAGTATTGGCCCCTAGACCCTGTTTATGTTTGTGTATCCATTACAACTAAAGAAGCCAAAGTATGGAAGATTGCATCTGTGTCTCCTGCCTGGACAAACACAGCCAGGTTGTGACAACATCCAGTATTATGGAATATGTCTGTCACCTCACTGTGTACATCACATACAAACGTATCACTTAGTCTACTTTTGTTGACATATAGTCTACAATGTATTCATGTAAATATTTTACTACACAGATCTCCATATTCTATTTATACTGCACTGTTAGTATAGTATATTATTTTTATTCCGTTTTATCTGTTCGTTAAAAGGTGTTCTGGGAGAAACAGACACATCTGACCTGCTTTTCTAACCGCCTTCTTTCCCTTCGAACAGCTTTACTCACAGACATCCTGGCCACACACACCTACTCACACACACTCACACGTGTGGTCCGGAGATGGTCTTACAGAGTCTTTGCATCATAGTGGAGAGAATATGCAAGGGAGTGTGACAGGGTGGGTTTTTTTTTTTGTTGAAATACCGAAAGAGAGTGAGGCACCCGTAACCCATCCGTTGTCTTGTTGCTGTCACATCAGCGCCTGAACTACACAAATAACGATGCTGATACCGACGTTTTTATTTAAAAGCTATTTAGCTTAACGCGTGTGAACGGGCCTCTCACATAACTTTTATCCGCTTGTTTAGAACTTTAAAAACGCCAACAATTTTTTAAATACGGTATAATTCAAACGTCAGATTAGCTAAGTATATATTTATTTATTTATTTATGATTGTAAAAAGAAGAGGTGTGAGAACCCTAATCATGTGTGAGTGTGCGGGTGGGTGGGAGGGGTGCAGGGTCTGTAGATAAACGAATTCCACCTGGAAAAGACTTGCTTGTGATTGTAAACAGTTATTATAATACTAATGCGTGTGTAAGCTGAAGAGGTACCTTGGGGCTTATGTGAACAATAAGCTGGACTGGACTCTACAAAAAAGGGCAGAGCGGGTTGTACCTGCCGCAGCAGGGGCTCGGGTCTGTTGGGGTGAAGGGCCCTCTCCTGAAAATAATCTCGTTTGTTTGAGTGTTGGCTAGGTGGGGCTGGAAAAAGGATATGAGGCTCTTTAAGTCATCGGTAATACTTGATGACCGTAAGACTGGATAATCAGTGAGACTTATATTTAGCGCTGCTAAGAAGACAGAGATTCTACCAGGACCCAATGAGACCCAGTCACACGATGTTAGCTACGACGTTACTGTTAGTTTAGTATGAATGTGTGACTCGTTATCTTGGGTGTTCTTTGAAGAGGCGGGTCTTCGGTTGCTGTTTGAGATCAGTGGGTCCTGGCCGTTCTGACGGAGAAAGTTTGTTCCACCACTTCAGGGGCAGCTAGAGGCCTAGTGGTTAGGGCATCCGCCCTGCGACCAGAAAGTCCGGGTTCGATTCCCAAGACCGCTAGGCGCCGCTGAGGTACCCTGAGCAAGGTACCGTCCCACACACTGCTCCCCGGCGCCGTGTTCCTGCTGCCCCCTGCTTCACTTGGTGAATGGGTTCGATGCAGAGTGTGTGCTGTGGTGATGTTCACGTACGACCAGATTGTGCTAATACTGAGGAAGGCCTGAAGAAAGTGGCCTCCTGTGGCTAAAAATAAAACATGCACCTCACCTCTGGAAACGTGCTTAACATGAACACAGATCTGCAGCTGATGCTCAATTATTGATGTCTCTTTAAAGGCGTGTTTTCAGAGTAAACTCTGTGCCAGCCTGTTTTTGGGGGGAGGCTAGTAATCGAACTCGGCGCGGCTCCCCGAGGCCCCGGGCCGCACGTCTTTCGTCGGGTTTTCTTTACGCATTCCTCCGTGTCACGTAACGTGTCCTGTGTAAGCCACGCACTTCCACTCCTCCGGAGCGCTTGTTATTACTCCTCACTTCAATTTATAACCCACCAGGAAACAAAAGCCAACACGAAGCCATTTGCAGCCGGAGATCAGCTACACGCCACTGTTTAGCCCGCCTTCATGTCACCCCACACACACCTACATGAGGGACCCGAGTCACAGAAATGTCACCCTGGTCTTGACCTTTTGTAAATTAGATTAACAGCAGCGCTTATGTGCTTTCAAAGGGCAGGCGGCTAAGATACGCTATTGTCATATTTCTTCGAAAACCGCATTCTAAAACAAAAGCTATTGATCAAACATGACAATCGTGTGTGTACAGAGCGAAGCGAAAGGTTATCGCGCTGTCGGGGCTGAACGAGGAGAGCAGCTTATTCAGGAAAATTGGGAAAACGTCCCAGTTTCGCGCTTAGGTTTGTTTAGGCGGGTTTGAAGTAGCTCCTCTCTCACTGCCGCGTACAAGGAGCTCATAAAGACTCGTTAGAACAGGAGCCGCCACCATTATTAGATCAACAAGTGAATAGTAAATCAATGTGTGTCTGTGTGATAGTGGTGCGTATTCTAAAATCTTTTACAGTAAGAAACACAACTTGATTAATACACACACACACACACACACACACACACACACACACACACACACACACACACACACACACAGTGTTTAATACAGTGTTAACTTTGGTGGTGTTGATTTTTTAAAGGCTAGTTTTATTATTTCATTTTGGTTTGGTTTAGCTCTAAATACTCAATTCCTAATTTAATCAATAGTAGTGGAGCTGGGGGTGTTTCAGAGGTCGGCCCGGATATTTTAAGCCCAAGGTCCAGTCCGCCCCATAGGAAAAGAGCTGAGGGACACTCTTCAGGTTTAGGCTTTAGCTTTCTGGCTTAATGTGGGACAGAGACCCTTTAACTACTGCAGGTTCCCAAAGGCCGTGTTCTGAGGAAGCATAATGGACTGAAAGGAATGTTTTGTTCATGCGGTTAAAAGGGAAAATAACCGCCCAACGATTTCCAGCCCATTGCTTAGATCGGCCTTCGGACCACCCTTTGGAGACTGCTATATACAGCACTGTGCAAAAGTCTGAGAAAATAATACTAAATAATGAACTGTCCAAGAGTGTTAAAACTAATCAGACAATTAGAATCAGTACAAAGAGCGTTAATACAGTATACAGTGGTCTTATGTATGGCAAGTCTCCCACTGCAGAGCTGTATAAACTGGTAAAAATGTATCAAAGTTTAACTCGGAGAAGATGTGTATGTGAAGGCCCCCACCCCGGCCCCCTCCCGTCCCGCCCCGGCCCCCTCCCTGTAATTCTTCCCGCCCGTGTAATGGTGGGATGGTTGTCTGCGGTGGCGGTGATTCGTCTCAGATTGTCCTCGGTTCTCTTGGCTGGCATCGCAGATGGCGCTACGAGGTCTGCATTTATCAAGTGGGCATAAATCTGCGGATGTGGCAGTCGCCCCGGGGCATCGGGTCTGGTGCCAACTGGCGGGCGCCTGAGCCGAGTGGGGCCGGTGCCGTGAGTCGGGCTCCGTCGAGCTGCAGGGTTATCGCAGGGTCAGCGCGACGGAGACCAGAGGGCTGCGGCCGGCCTTAACGCAATTACTGCGACTGATAGGAGCCTCAGAAAGGGACTGAGGACAGGCCAGGATGGACTGGGGAGATTTTGCTTAAGGATAAAGAGCATACAAGTGCGTTTATGAGGCCTTTAAATGCCATTTCTCCATTTTAGCATGTGCTGGGTTTATCGCCCGTTGAGCTCAGTGGGTAATGCACAGGGTGGGTCCTGTTAAAGCCACGGCTTCAGAAAGGGGACTCTTGGTTTAGCTAAGTTTGCTAACTAGTCGTGGAAGCTCATGTCCGACTAGTCAGAATCATGCTGGAAAACGAGCCTCAAAGTGAATCTCTAATAGACTAGTTTATGCGGTTTCTGAAACTCTACGACTCACTATTATCTAAATATATGGCTGAAGTCTGTGTAAAATTCAAAATACTTTTATTTTCTAAACAATAAAAGTCATTCAGTAGCACATGAGCAAGTGAAGACGTCTGATTGGCTGTTGTACCTGTTGTGAGTTTGTTTTGTTAAAAAAACACAAAATGCCCTCAGAGTCACAATGAATGAGGGGTTTTTGCAGACGTCAAGAGTTTTCATCACCTAGTTGCATATGATGTGTATATGGTGTGTGTGTGTGTGTGTGTGTGTGTGTGTGTGTGTGTGTGTGTACCCCCCTGCCCCCCCGAGCCTT
>JBBPDC010000019.1:14777982-14780482 GCA_037974485.1 Hemigrammopetersius urotaenia
TGGACCGGAGAACAGGGGCAGATCACTCCTCTCTGGACCGGAGAACAGGGGCAGATCACTCCTCTCTGGACTGGAGAACAGGGGCAGATCCCTCCTCTCTGGACTGGAGAACAGGGGCAGATCCCTCCTCTCTGGACCGGTGAGGGGGCGGGCAGTGAAGTCGAGGGGGCGGGTCGTGTAGTCGAGGGGGTGGGGCGTGTAGTCGAGGGGGCGGGGCACGCAGTTACAGAAGCGCTAAGATCGGATCTGCTCTGACTGAATTCTGATTGGTGCAGAAGAGAGGCACTGCGCACCGGCAGGAACGATATTTTTAAACATCTTTATTATTTTTCTTTTTAAGGTTTTTCTTTCCTGGAAACGCCAAATGCGCTAATTCTAATGCGTAGAATTAGAAGGACCAAGATTGGGATCCCCTGACACATGAGTTTTGATGCGACAGCAGTGATATACCGTTAGAGAGCCGAACCCGGACCTGCGGACGCCTGGCTGGGGTTTAAAGTCACCTCAGGTCTTTTCCAGTGTTACTTAAACATAAACTGACCTACTTCTCTCTGCACTCCGATCTTCAATAACAGGCTGCTTCACTCCCACCACTCTTATTTTGGGATGTAGGCGGAGTCTATTATGATGTCATTGAGGCCATTGTCTGACCTTTTCAGCATTTTTTCAGTATTTAAACTTTTAATTTTAATTTGAATCCTAAGCAAACTGAAGCCGTTTTCCTGGAGACTTCAGAAACCCAGCGGGGTCGTCATCCATCAACCCATCGCGTCTCGCGTCTTTCCGTCACACTTGCGTCCAAACTGGTCTTAACCGGAGCCCCTTTGGCTTCTATGCACTTGCTGTGTTTTTGTTCTTGTTGCTTTTTAATTTATACGTTGAAGATACTATGCTAGAAACAGTTACTGAAGATTTTGTTTTTTTATTTGTCTCTCCGTTGTTTTTTTTTACATTTCTTTTTGTAAAACAGCACTATTTTTGTGTACGCTATTTTTTTACGGTGACTAAAAACGGAAAGCTCTGTTACTAATGTACAGCGAACATCAGCCCTGTCTGTCTCCGCACCTCCGCCAGTATTGTCTGTAGATCTTAAAGGGAATTTTTTGTTTCGTTACTATTTATATTTTTTCTTTTCTTTTTTTTTTTTACATTTTTTTTGTCATTCGTCATTCGCGCTTGCCATATTTCAGGCAATGCCACTTTTTTCTCATATGGAAATACCATTAAAAACAAACAATAGAAAAAAGCATACAGCAGTAATTTAAACAAAGCACAAATAGACCTATTTGTCCGGTTGTTTAAAAACGGTTTTAATAATTATTTTTTTGGTTTCTGAAATCAAGCAGGACATTTCTACTACTTCAGCTTTTTATCCAAAATATTATTATTATTATTATTATTATTATTATTATTATTATTAGGAAGGTGTTACTGATGTATACAGTTGAGAAATTAATGTTTTAATGTATGGATAATTTGTAAATATTGTTTACAAGACCATGTGTTTTATTAGAACTACATTATTTTTGGTAAACTATGTAAATATCCTGAAATATTTCTTGTTTGTGTGAAGAACTTCTGTATTTGTACCTATTTTGTAAAGGAATAAATGAGCTGTTTACTAAACTTAACCCACGCCGTTGTGTTTCATTTCCCTTTAGCCTTTATTGAAGCGTTTATTTCCACTGTCTCTGTATTTCAGCACCTGTCAGGACCCCCACCTGCTCCTACCTGGTCCCACCAGTGAGCAGGTACTATTTGGGCGGAGGATCGTTCTGGCTCAGGTTCCTGGACAGGGATTAAGCCTAGTCCTGGATTACGTGGTGCTGTGAACAGATACTTCTCAAATAGTGGGGCGCTTTTTTGCCGCGGGGGGGGTTTTCACTGAACAAGAGCCCACAGCACAGAGCAGGAGATCTGCAGTGCCGTGAACAAACCCTTAAGAGACACCATGGAACAATATCTAACAGGGAGGACAGGAAAGGCGGAGAGAGACGGAGATAATGAGACAAACGTAACTCTCCTGAAAGCGAAGACGAGGAAATATGGCGAAGCGTATGCAGCGCTCGGCTTCGCTGGGACTGCGGTGGAAACAGACCGGTATGTTGGCAGCGGTCAGCATGAGGCCAAAAACAGTAAGGCGTCGCTCAAAGACGTCACGTACGCCACACTCACGCGGATCTTCTTTTTGCAAAAACGTTCTGAAAACGGCCAATTCTGGATTATTGTAGTATGGATTATATTTTTAGTCTGTAGCAGAAAATACTTCAAGTGCATCAATTTGCATTAAATTAAATCAAACATTAAAAAAGTCAGCCCTTATTTAAACTAAACATTTTTGACCATTTGATACTCTGCAGAGGGACTGTCCCTGTAACTAATGACTGTAAGTCTGTAGATAAGGGCGTCTGTAAGTGAAGCACCTAGAATGGGTACCTGGACCATGCAGCAGCGGCAGAAGGGCACGTCTGCAGGATCATATTTTATTCTACATCATGTG
>JBBPDC010000019.1:14785482-14788388 GCA_037974485.1 Hemigrammopetersius urotaenia
CATTACATTCTGCTTTGGAAGCTAACAGGCGTCCATATATCTGAGTCTGTAGGTGTGTGTGTGTGTGTGTGTGTGTGTGTGTATGTGTGTGTTTGAGTATGTTTATATCTGTGGAACTGGGCTGTTAAGTCTCGGAGGGAAGACTGTCAGGTCTCTAGTCCAACGGCTCCTGTTTTATCCTGATGGGCGTGTTCATGGACTGGCTCCGCCTGTCCTCGCGACACAGGACGTACTCGCTGAACTGGGAGGAGTCGACTCCGCCGCCACACGACGCAGCGACGCTGAAGCCCTTCTGGAACAGACGCTCCAGCACCTGCAGAGATGGAGAACATAAGAGCAGTGAGTCATCAGCGCCTCAGCCAGACATGTGGACACGTGAGGGACACCAACCAAGTTGGTTACTACTGGCGAGCAAACCTGCTTACATAGTTCCCAAGTTGGAAGGGAAAACAAGGCATGAAACAATACAAAGTCTTAAAATCAGCTCATTTGGTTTTAATGTATGTATAGATGACTCAAATATACCAATCCTGTGCACAGATTTCAAACATCGGCAAGCCGTCGGACGCGGTGTGATGCTCTCGGAAACGTTCTGCTGGGAAACCCGCGTTCGTGCGGGACAACACACACCGCTCAGGAACGGCTTAAGGACCGTTAGGTGTCGCCTCGGCCTCAATCTTCGGACCCATGTATGAAGGCCCCACATCACAGCTTAAAGGATGGTGCAGAACCACAGCACCTTCAGAGGTCTTGTGGAGTCCATGCCTCGATGTGTCAGAGCTGTTTTGGGAGCGCGAGGACCTACACAATGTTGGGCAGGTGGTTTCGGATGTTATGGATGATCAGTGTGTATTATGTACTTTGAGCTACATGTGAATCGCTGAAGGTTAACCTGAAAGCAGTGTGGCGAGTTTTCGGGCAGCTAGCTGGAGCGAGGCTTAATTAGGAAAAGCGTGGTCTTGATGTATGAGAATGTGGAAAGGATGACAGAGAGCAGAGAGCGAGAGAGAGCCTTCTGGGTGTTTTTCTGAGGAGCTATCAGTAAATCCCAAGGTGAGAAGGTACTGGCGGTGTTTACGTCCTGTAACAGAACCACCTCAGCGACCAGATGAGGGCTAAACACACAGGACTGTCATGAAGGCTTCATGTTAGATGCTACTCCACAGTCTCAGTTTACTGCTTCAGCTTTGATGCACAGGTGGGATGAACTTTCTTGCCCTCGGTGTTTGGGGGTGCATGAGGGCAAATGGATGGGGTAATGTGGGGCAAGGCCTTCAAGCAGTGTCCCAGTCAACACACACTTCACACACACTACGGTGCTACAAGGCTAATGTAGCATATCCCACCAATCAGAACTGTGCTACTTGCAGACCCAAATCACACACTGACCTCAAGTGACCTCAGGGTGTGTTCACATTTGGCATGTTTAGCTGCATGTTTTTTACGTCCTGGTGCTATTCCTCCATTAGTGGGGCTTGAGAACACCTCGCAGATCTTATAGGTGGGCCTAGACCCCCCCGGAGCAGTTCTGCCTTCAAACAAACTCTGGTGTAGTGGATCTGAAGTGGGCAGTGGGGTTCAACTCCTACCCTGGACAACATACCACTCTGCACCACTAACAGTCCTTGGGCAAGACTCCCGACACTACATTCACCTGCTCTGGATAAATAAGTGAAAGTGACAATCTGGTCATACGTGAACAGAAACACTTCCTCTGCGTTTAACCCGTTCACCAAGTGAAGCAGGGAGCAGCAGGAACACGGCGCCGGGGAGCAGTGTGTGGGACGGTACCTTGCTCAGGGTACCTCAGAGGTGCCTAGTGGTCTTGGGAATCGAACCCACGACTTCCTGATCACGGGGCGAATGCACTAACCACTAGGCCGCAAACCGCCCCTGCCAAGGAGCATCTGCCAAACCATGAAGTGTGAACGCAAGATGTGTAGACCCGCTTGGCGGGAGCAAAAGACATGCATGATAAACCCTTAGCACTAAAATAGAACTTTATTGTGTTTAAATAGGCCAAGTTTTCGTCCTTTGCCAAAACTATAATGAAGTATGAACTGACTGTTTATTGCTTTGGAATATCGTAAGACAAGTAAAACAAGATTTAAATAAAAACAATGAGGGTCATTCACTGTCAGGAACCAGACATTAACAAGAGATTACTGATCACCTCAACATGCTGATGCTACTGTTGCATTTATCACGCAAAAAAAACCCATCTCTGTCACTTCCGGGGTCAATAGGCCCCGCCCTCAGAGAGAAGCGTCACCGGAGTTCTGAGCCCAGGAGGGTCCCCCTGTCGCCACGTGTAGCAGACCTTATAGGTTGTGTGTGCGGGCGGTGCCTAGCAACCCACCTGGTTCTCATCCGCTGTAAGACACAGACGTAGCCGGGCTGCTGGGCGCCGCACCTGTCTTGAGGTCGTGTGTAAAGACAATATTAGTTTAGCTAATGTGTGGTGTGTTGTTATTGGTTGTCTGTGTCATGGCTAGTCTTTTCGTGGAGAATTCTCTGAAGGAAAGACATTGTTTAGTAAACTTTTCAGTCCGTCTCGGTCCTCCTCGACCAGAAGGGACCTTCCACAGGGACTTAGGGACTTAGTTCAGCCGCTGGGAGCGAGACCTTTTGCTTCAGCCTTTTCTCCTGTGTTTGTGGATTACCTTTCTTCTGCCTTATTTCATTAAAGACACTCTTGCTGCCCAATCCCTTGCGTTTGCGTCCTCTCTACAGGATCCAGCAATGACAATCTCCAATTTAATCCATTTGTTTTTTAATTATAAAGTTGCTATAAATGATTACGTTTATTTATAGTTGTTTAACATAGGACCGGGCGATTTGGCCTAAAATCAAAATCTCGATTAATTGAACATTTTAACTCGATTACGATTAATGAACGATTATTT
>JBBPDC010000019.1:14811450-14822163 GCA_037974485.1 Hemigrammopetersius urotaenia
CGACATGTCGGCGGAATAACGTAACGTAACGGAGCGGGGTCACGTGACTCCACACGCGGTAGCGTTTTTAAAGGGAACGTAATCGAAATAATCGACCTGGAAAAATTTGATCGATTATAGGATCTGAATATCGATTGCGATTACTTTTCGATTAATCGCCCAGCCCTACTACAGCTACTAGCTACTACAGCTTCATAATAAGATACTGGTGACCATTTGGAGGTGAAGGTATTATAACAAGGTGGTACTAAACAAGGAGTTACGCTAAATGTATAATGTACAGTGCACAGTGACAGCAGTGTGACTGTTGAGTGGGGAACCATGCCATGATGTCACGGAACTGTATCTCAGTCCAGTAACGGTGATTCTGATACATCAGTAGCGCAGTTCTCTCCCCGCAGTTTATGGCCGGTTTATGGAAAGTCTTTCTGTCAGAGTGGCTTCCTCCCTCTGTGCTTCTTCTCTTTTTCTTTCCGTGCTCTGGCTGCTCTGGAAACTCTTGATTCTGTTGTCCGTTAGTGTCTTCCTCCTGCTTGAGTCTGTGCAGTCGTAATTGTTTACCACTCTCTGTTAAACACTATTTCTTGTTTTAGGTCTCAACTGTGTAAAGCAAGCTTGAGCTTCAGAAAGGTGCTGTTAAAAAAACATTGTTATTATTAGGAATATTATAATTATTGTTATTATTATTATCATTATTATTAACCCATTGTGTGCCCAAGCCTGTCTGCGCCGGCTGTTGTGTTTGGTTATTTTTCAGAGGAACAAAAGGGAAGGTGGCGTAAATGAGGGGCTGCGGTGTGAGAGCGTAGCCCGGAGCTACGTGATAAAGAGCAACAGAGGGCTCAAACGCTGTTCCCTCCGCAACAACACATCACACTGGGCTGCTGATTCTTGCAATGTGTGTAGCTATGAGCTGAAAAATAATAAAGCAAAATCATAAACAGCGATTTGAAATGATAGTAAAGTGATGCCACTCTATTCTTAACCAGCCATAACTGTCTGCCTCACGTCCGACGCATGTCTTTACGGCTCATTTTTCATTTTCCGCCTTTAACCCAACACTGTAAAAAGAAATGCCGGTCACCGGCGCAGTGTCGCGCGCCGAAAACCCCCTGAAAATCCAGAACCCGAGCTTGGATTCACTACTGGGATGTGACCGAGCTCTGAAAACACGAGAAGAGGGGAAATACAGGAAGAGCACTTTAATTCGGTTCAGATTTATTTGTAGGGAGGCGTCGTCACACGAAAGCTTTCCAGAACTCCTCTGGCGAGCGAGCCGAGCGCGAGAGCGGCGAGTAAAGCCTCCCTGAGAGCAAAAGAAAGCAAGCTTGAGTGGAAACAGGACCCGGAGGGGGGTCCTGTCCTTCTCGAACGAACCCAGTCAAAACATTTTCACCTCTAATAAAATTAATAACCGAGTCGATGCTTTCTGCCCAACAGAGGCGTTCAAACCTAACGCCTTTGTGAAACGGGTGTCGTTTTAATTTGATCAATTTTAATTATGGTTTTGCTTATCGAATGCAGATCTGACCCCATCAACTGGTCGTGGTCAAATTCTAGACTGTCCTTTAAAATCGCACCAATAAACCGTTTCATCACTTAATTGTTTGTTACAAATCTAACTTTCCGGTGATCCACGTTACAGTTATTTTTAAATTCGGCGGCGTTTCGTAGGTTTGCGGCGATGAAAAGCAAGGTTAAGTGATATTTCCTGTCTAACAAAAACACACAGGCGGAGAACGTACTATAAATGTCTCTGTTAGGGCAAATGTAGAACATCTGTGTCAAAGGCTTTTAACTAGTCGAGTGACAGGAGAAGATGAATTCAGTGAGTTACATTTGGTATGAAGATAGACTCTCTCTGGATGAGGGTTCCTCATGGACCCAACCAGAACAAAATCTGTGGTATTTCTGGTGATCAAAACTGACATGAAAGGGTCGGGAGAGTGTTCTGAAGAGGCCTCAGCCGTTTCAGTTTAATTCCCCGTTTCAGTTCCATGCGAATAAAAAAAACAAGCCAGAAAAAATATTTATAAAATATTATTCCGAAACTTTCAGAAAGTTCACGCAGCAACAGGAGCGAAACGATGAAATTATTAAATAAATATGAATATGCTGATGCATGATGCATTCGTCTAAAACAGAGAAGTGAACGTTATTTAGTGTTTGGAAACCAATAAGCAGAACCGAATTCAGTAAAAAAATGGGTATTTTCTTATCGGCCCTCGTTCGGAACCCACTTTTGTCTCAAAAATAGGGATGGAACAATTTCAAAGCAGCATCAAAAAACTGAAATGAGTCAAAACTGTGTCACCGACCTTCTGATCGTGCCTCATTTTCTGAGGAGACTACTGTAAGTGGGACAGTACAGTCGAGAGTAACGGGCCGAGTGTTAAAGTCTGTCTCTCTAGTGCTGCAGACGACATACAGACAACACAGACGGCGCACGACACACAGTGTACTGTTTAATGTCTTGTACTTTTGCACAAGAACGTCGGTAGTCTTTTGCAACTCGTACGTCTAATTAAAGCTCCGTCCGTCGATTTTAGCGCACATCCAACATCCACACGAACCCACATCTCGGAATCGGCAAACGCATCAAAGACCAAAATACGCATATCGTCACATGATGAAACATTTCACTCGACTATAGAAGGCCTTTCCCAGCATTATGGGCAAAGCAAAGGCATGCAGCTACACAACCTGGCTACGTAACTTCTGTTCTTATTAGTGCGATCAGTACCACGTGAGCGGAAAACAGCAAGCCTGTCTCTGTCTCCGGCGTGCCCCCTGTCCCACCCTGGCTGACAAAAGTGCTCTGATACTTCTGCACATAAAATAAAATGGTAACATATAATAATAAATAATAGCATATAAATGATAACACATGCACATCCGGAGAACTGTGACCACCTAATGATTCGTTTGACTCTTCAACATACTTTTTAAAACGTAGTTCGATACAGCAATACAGCACACAGCAATGCTTTTTTTGCTGCTAAATGTGTTTCTTTCTATCACTCTATGACAACACCCAGTTATCCCAGTGTGAGAAAGAATGTAATTAAGAGTTATTCTGAAATAAGGCAGTCGAGAAAAGTGCACAATCGAGAAAAACAAGCGGTGATCATGTGAAAAGCCCAAAAAGCACGAGCTCCGTAGAAAAGGTATGAGTAATACAGAAACAAACAGATAAAACTATATACCGTGGTCCCTGGATGGGAGCGTGCATGGATCTTACCTGGAGTCCGGGTACTTGGTGAGGGTGGCCAGGCTGCTGGTGTACATGTGTCCGCCCACGTCGATGTGGACCGGCGCGTTGGCTTTGGTGAGCTGCGCGGGCAGGGGGATGCCCTGCGTCGCCAGAGGAGAGACCGGCGAGCGGCTCAGAGACAGGCGAGACATGCTCCTCCCTTCCTGCAGGCACACGAACGGGAAAGCCATCAGAACCGCGCGCGTGTGCGAGTGAGTGAATGAATGAGTGAGTTTGTGCGCGCGCGTATGTGCGAGAGAGAGTGTGTGTGTGTTTGCTCTTTATCCTCGATGAAGTGCGTTTGCACGTGTTTTTTATACACAAAGACTCCCTCGGGGCGGAATGAAAATGTTTATTAGCGATGCGGAGACACGGGCGCGAGCTGTTCGCCTCGGGGGAGGGGGGGGGGGTGAAAATGGGGGGAGAGGGAGAAGAAAGAGAAAGGGAAAAGCATCGAAGTGTGTTGCTGTTGTTGTTTAATTAAAGCTCGCGTTGACGGACGTGATGCCTGTGTATCTAACGTTCGCAGCTAAGCAACCGTTGCTATGGGATTTCTCTCTCTCCCCTTTTCCCGCCTGCCGCTTTGAAAAAGATGGTGAGGCGGGGGGACCTGCAGCGGACTGCTCCCGTTCTGCTCATCACTCACAGCGGGTTGAGGGAACTCGTTTGCCGGATGTTTCCGAATCGAGGCAGATGATGGGATGGACAGGTGCCAGATCTCCAACAGCGCAGCGTTTAATTCCGTATCCCCCCCCCCCCCCCCGGCTCGCCTGAATGGACTGACCTGACAGCAGCAGCCTGCACTCGCCTCACACAACGATGCTAACAGTTATTTAGAAGACCGACGGGGTTTTTGTTTTCCCACCCGTATTCCAACAAGCCCCGCGCTCCCTCGCTCCTATTGGCTAGTGTACCGCGCCTCCTGCGCTACCATTGGCTACGAGTTGAATCAGAGGCTCGCTCGTGTACGAACTCCTAACCGAATCCAAAGTGCGGGATGAAGAATTACAATAACCAATCAGAGCGTAGGTGAAGAGACTACCATCTAATCACTGTGCAGGAGGCGATACTAGTAGCCAATCACAGCGCAAGAATCTCGCACAACACTCCTTAAACACCCCCCTGACAACGGGTGGAGGAAAAGGGCAAAATGAAATGAAATGAAATGAAATGAAAAATAACAATAAATAACAAACACTTAATTTTATATTTCTGCCTAAACTGAAAAATGTCACAGTAACAACTGCACCGTTGTTTCATCAACAAGTTGTGACTCATGAAAGATAAAACAAACGAACAAATAAACATGCAGTTCACTCTGGGCAATGCTTTAGGTCTAACTGCACATTTTCCAGGATGTGACGCCCTGCAGGAATTGTGTTACACTTTAAACAGGGTTCCATTTTAAACCTAGAATGAGTAATACTCAATTGTGCTCATTTAACATTATCTTCAGGGGATATTCAACACTAGAGGGTCACAAATCTTAATAGCAGTGTTAAGATTTACTGGCATATGTTGTGCCTGTGATGCCTTTAAAGGGCCCATATCATCACTATTCTGTGATATTAGATACCAATCACAGCTCCAGTTAAGACCACTGACTGGCTGAGGTGCTTTTAAATAAGGAGATGTGAAGGCGTTGTTTTGTGACATCACAAAAACGATTTATGGACTGAATGGACAGGTGTGTGAATGCTCTATTTGAAACAAAATCCGCAGATTTGATAGTCTTCCAGAAAACTGATGATATGGGCCCTTAAATAGTGTAAAGGGTATCACGGTCGCAGTAAAATCACAGTACTGATGTTTAGTCCATAGTATGCAGCTGTACTTCCCAGCATGGGAAACAATCCCACAGGGGGTCGTAACCAAAAGTCTTCTCTCTCTCCTCATACACTCTGGTGGGAGGAGCCGTGTATGTGTGTGTGTGTGTTTGTGTGTGTTACGCTACATTCAGATGCAGATACAAAAGCTGCTTCACATGAATAGAGGTATGTAAAACATACCAACCTACCTGGACCTGGACACACCTTAGAACACTCAAGATTTGCACTTTTGTAAAAGTATCGACATCCTTTCCAGCTCATTCTTGATGTGACATGGTTACCAACAACCCCAGGCATAACTGTCACCTATTTTTGGCCAACAGATTTCATTTAAAACTCTAAACCCCCACTAAATAACAGCTTTAGGCTTCCGAGGAGAGCCGCACAATGTATTCTCTACTAATCATTATCGCAATATCGGTCTCTGCAGTACTGATATTGCAAAAGGCAGCAATATGCAAATGAGCCACGGGGTGACCAATCGCAGCGCCAGGTGAGTTAATGGGTTTTCTGATGAGTCGAGGTCTTCTTGTAATGCAACGAAAGTCTAATTATATTAATCTTTAACCATTAACGGCGTTGGGGAATCAGTGCACTAATACTGCTGCAGCCATAATAAAGTGGAGAAATTAAATGTGCTGACTGTGTGACATCACAAAAACAAAGGTTTGAAAACGGGCTGTTTTTGAAGCTTTGTTCCCATAAATGGACCGTAATGGATGAGGGAAGTAAACCTATCATTTGAAGCACCATTTAAAGACTTAAAACTTTTTTTTGTTTAATTCAAATATGATATGGGCCCTTTAATATGTATAATGTGGCAGTAAAATCACAGTAGTGATATTTTGCCAATATTGCGCAGCTCAACTGCGTTGAATATGCATAATATTAAACGAGAACAACCAAGGACACGTTAATGCTCGTTTAAGGAGTAAAATATAACAGTTTAATATTGAGATATCAATGCTGATATTCTGTCCGTATCCTGCAGCTCCCCTCAGAGTTAAGAGAAACGGTCTGTTCTTTATTAAAAAACTTCACCAACGATCCAAACTCGGAGACAAAGAAAGACCCGATGGACAAATAAAGCCAGAAACATGCCCATGCCGTGCATACTTTCTGCATTTCGTCTCAAAAATGAGCGTTTTGTGCCTGGCGCCCTGAGGCGAGCAGGAATTTTGATAATATTAACGTTAACAAACATGGCGTCTGTGCTAACTGATATTCACCTTAAAAAATAAACCTGTCCCCCAGGTAAAGTCCACAGCCGTTTTATACGACATTTGAGGGCTGCAAGGAGGAAGCTGCTGCGAAAAGTGAGGAAAAATGAAGTAGAGGAAAAAGAAGGAAGGGTATATTTGATAAACGTTAAATGTTTTACATCCATAGCGTTAAGGTTAGCAAGGAAACAACAGCAACAACAACAATAAACCGCCTCACTCGCTAAAATGAGCTAAAAAATGCTTTGAAGTAGTCTGAGGTAAGACTGAGGTGCATCCTACCGTCTCGAACATCGTAGGAGTCCAAAGGGATCCCAGACAGGTTGAGTCAGTCCCGGTCGGAAAAGGTTTTATAAGCCTAAATCTGCTCCAAATTTGTGGTAAAAACTATCGTTTAAAAGCGGCTCGAGAAGAGGCTAAGCCGAGCCCTGAATGTCGCTGTCTCGGAGCCCCGGGTAAGGCTGAGAAAACCGCCTGAAACCCACAGCAAAGACGCGTGTCTTCGCCGCCTGACGGATCGAAAAGGGTCGCTGTGGCTTTAAAAAAAAATCTATAAGCTAACGCTAGCGTAGCCCTCGACGCGGTTCCCTCGCCCCGGCGCCCGAGAGAGCGAGAGAGAGTGACCGAGCACGCTTACCTTCAGCCCGGCCAGGACCTCTCCGACACCCCGCTGCGCTGCTCTTTAAAATATCTCTTCTTTAACACCTTATTCTCCTTTCCTTCTGCTGCCTGTCGCTTCTTTTCTTTTCCACCGTTTAATCACAAACAAAAAAAAATAGTAACAATAATATAAATATAAAAAGCCCCCCCCAAAACAACTACCGGAGCCAATAAATCCGTGTCTAAATAACAGAGCAGGAACTGGAGTCTCGCTCCGGGCTGCCCACACGCCTCTGGGGCAAAAGGATTAGGCTACAATTAGCTCAGCCCCACTCTCTCTCTCTCTCTCTCTCTCTCTCTCTCTCTCTCTCTCTCTCTCTCTCTCTCTCTCACACACACACACACACACACACACACAGTCACACACATCGCTTTGAAAATCACCTTAAGCGAAAAAACAAAAATGGCTAACGGCATTATCCCACGGCCCGTAGTCTAAATAATCAGCCGGCGACAGTTAGGGCAGAGTTTATTTAAGATTTTTTGAGGTTAGGATGCTTCTGTAATACTCCTTTCTTAACTGAAGTCAGGATAGGAAAATGGACTTAGGAACGGTTGCTCTGTAATGGCTTTTTTTCCTAAATAAGATCCTAACCTGCCGTTACCATGGTTACCACACAGTTAGGATAGAATTTTCAAGTTAGGAAGTTTCTGTAATACGGCCCCAGTACTTAAACTTAAGTAAAAAATGGACTGTATGACTTTCATTTGTATTGGAGTAACATTTGACCAGTGGTGTACTTTCGGTCAGTACTTAAGTAATGAATGTGAGTACTTTGTCCACCTCTGCCTAAATCACACAAATATGAAGGGATTATTCTCTGCTGGGAATTAAAAAAATTAAACTCAATCAGCTCCAACTAAAACCAACCATTTCCAAACAGAAGAATGTTTCCTGATTAAACACAGATATCTGAAGCTCGTAAAAAAAAATAATTCTGGTTTTATAAACTTTTAACGGTCATTAACATATATTCCGTTCCAGAGTTTCCTTCAGTAAATTGGTTTACCGTGATATATCAAGGACCTCCAGAGGGCCAAGAGTGACCTTCTCCCTCACTAAACTGGCCCTACCTACTTGAAATCAATATGTGACTGGATGATTCCACTATCACTTCCTACTATTATGGTGGTTTTAAAAAATACTACCACTATGGGAGAGGTCACTTAGTTATACTATCTCCCTATATTTCAATGATTTAACCCAATAATTTCCAACCAAAACTCAATAAAGAAATTAAATTAGTTCTGAAATTCCTAAATACACAAATGGTTCTAATGAACAAACAGGCAGGAATACAGGAATGTTTATTTAGTTTCCAGAAATCATTAAGTCTAGAAGCTACTGACAGTGCCTCTATGACCTTTAGATACTAACGACTCTTTTCTGTGTTTAATTTCTGTTCTGTCAGAGCCTGCACCTGTACTGCTTTGTGGTTAGTCTCGTCTCTCGGTCTTGCAGTATATTGTTATTTTTAGGATTTTCTTTAACATTTTGGATAGTTTCAACGTACCAAAATATAACGCTACAGTTATGGAAGTTGTTCAGTTCCTAACAAGCTTTTTGTTTTTTTACTTTAATACTCTTACATTTGTTCGCTCTATTAGTTTATGTTTCTTTAGACCATTATTATTTCACCATGACCACAGTTTCTCACACACACTCCGACACACATAAACACTTCCTCTTTTGTTTCTATCGTTTGAACTACAGGTGAATCATAATTTTTCAAACTCTGTCCAAAAAGCGGAATATGTGTGTGCTAGAGCCCCTCCCCCGGGACCTGCCCCAAGCCAGTGGAAAATATAGTTGAGTTGTAAAGAAAATGTGTGACGGCCTAACGAGGCACTTACTGAAACACATACTTATACACTTATTGCATTATTCATCACCTTACATTCATTTGCCAGACACTTTTATCCAAAGCAACTTATAATACGAAGAAACACAAGTTTCAGGGCACTGTGAGAACCAGAGGAGAGTTCAAAGTGCTACAATCTTTATGTAGGGAGTAGTGCAAGAAGACAGCAGTGCATCACAAAAGAAGATGCTCTCTGAATAGATGAGGTTTTTGAAGATAGAGAGGGATTCTGCTGCTCTGACAGCTCATTCCACCAGCAGGGAAGCATGTATTAGACCAGTCTGGACTGGGTTTACCTTGTGTGTAGGGATGGCAAAGTCAGACGGCGAGGGGGCGAGTAGGAACATAAGTCAAAATGATGGGATTAAAGTATCTGGGTGCAGACCCAGATCTCACTGTTTAGGTCAGAGTGACTGGAATTTTATTTGGGCAGCCATGTGTAGCCAGTGTAGGTCACCAGCAGTGGGGCGACATGCGACTTTCTGGGTTGGTTGAAGACCAGCCGAGATGTTGCTTTCTCTAATGGCCTTATTGCACAAGTCGGGAGACCCACTAGGAGGGCATTGCAGTAATCGAGGCGAGAGATAAGCACGGTTTGCACTAAAAGTTGGGTATGGCCTGATTTTTCTGGTGTTGTATAACGCAAAGCAACATGACCAAAAGACAGATGCGATGTGGACAGAGAAGAAAAGCTAATATATTCAGTCATGACTCAGGATCGAAAAGGCGATTTTGATATTGATATTGTGATAGATAGAAGGTTTGATTGGGATAACCAGAAGTTTCATCTTGTCGAGGTTATTCTACTGAATGAATGGCACTGAGAGGCACATACTGCTTATATAATGTATTTCTGTATAGTCTGGTGTCGCTTTCAGTTCATGGCATGAATACAAGAAATATTAAACATGGTTCAGCTTCTTCTCATGTGTAAGAGGAACAAAGAAAAGTAATGAGAAGAAACATATTATATCCAAGATAAAAGATAAAAGAAAAGCTGAAGTGAAAGTTCAGTCAAAGTAACAGAGCCTGTAATATTATGAGTATTTCTCTTGCCAGAGGTGGAACAGCTCAGGCTTACCTTCACCTCACAAAGAATACATAGAACAAACTTTCTCAGACTTTTCTCAGACAGCTGCAATTCAACATCACTGGAGAGCTTGACATGTCTGGAGAAGAACACAGGCGGAAAGTGGTGTTACATCATCTAATAGACACCTGTGGAAAGCCAGCCAAGTCAAGTTTATGTATATGGCCCATTATCAAACACAAAGGTTAGTCCATGTGCTTTACAGGAATAGAATAAAACGATAAAGCATAAAGCAAAAGAGGGAGAACAAATGTTCTCCTACCCACCAACCCAGGCCTTCTGTCCTTTCACTGAATCTCTGCCACATATGGCTGAAATCACTTGACCACAGAGCCAACACTTAGGTAGTTGTGGTTGCTGTACTCGAGAAAAACACTATACATCTTTTAAGCTTCGGTAAAAAGTCAGATGGTCTGTATAACTCTGCCGAATGTGACTGATGTGTATTTTGCAGAAAGATCAATCAGATTTTGCAATACTTTGATGGTGTATAGTTTTGACAGTGTCGTTTCTAGAATTCATTATTTGTTGAAAATGTAAATTTAATATGCATTTTTTGCACTTATTTAAGATACTGGTGAGGTGAAACATCTGCTTACATCTGCTTTTCTTCACTTTCACTGAAAAAGAAGAGGAAGAATTGGATAATCAAATAAAGAAATGTGCAAACAGGTGTAAAAGTACCTATGTAATGCGTAGCTGTGAGTGTGTGTGTGTGTGTGTGTGTGTGTGTGTGTGTGTGTGTGTGTGTGTGTATACACCCCCCTCTCTACCACACGCATTCACGATCTCCCACCCC
>JBBPDC010000019.1:14863051-14873990 GCA_037974485.1 Hemigrammopetersius urotaenia
GGGGGACAGTTAACGGCGATATTGTTTTTTTCGCGCGATAAGAATCTCACGCCGTTAACGGCCCAGCACTAATATATATATATATTAGTGTTGGTAAAAGTACCTGTGTTAATTAACGCATTATTTACTTAATGGCGCCAATTTTTTTAGTGTGCGTAAACGCAGGTTTTTAAAAATTTTTTTATTTTGGCTTCACCAAAGTAATGCGAGTGTTAAGCAATTTAATATGGACAAAAGTAATGGGACGTATGACAACCGTGAAATCCAGCCGACACGTACAGTGCCCGTTACTTTTGTCCATATATTACTTCTGACTTTTACACCAAATGTGACTTTAATAACACTGCATTCAGATACATAAACAACCCAGAACGAGTACGAGGGGGCGTGCCAGACGAGGCCCAGACATCATAGCTTTTATCGTGGCAATATATAATCTATGCATTTTATATATTTATTCATGTTATATATTTAATATATGCAATATTACTAAGTACAACTTTTCTGTTACAATATGTGCAATGTTTGGGTGAAGCTATTACTGATGGACAGAATGTGCAATTTAAAATGTGCAATTTTTCAGGTGCATTTCTAATGCTATGTTATTGTCAAGGCCTGTCACTCCATTGTCTGTACCTGTCTTTATATTTAGTGTTCTCATAGTGTTCTGATTTTTCACTTATACATCCAATCTGTATATACTTATGTACATTTACTCATTGTGTACATGCACACAGTTTGCCCAGGTCTACGCTTTCTAAAATAAACAAATGCGAAAATAAACAAATAAATAAATTAATGGCTTGGACAGAAGCCATCTCCCACTGTTCACTTAAGAGTTTGCGATTGGCACATGACTATTAGGCATGAAATAAGCCATGAAATGTCTTGCCAGCACCCCTACATTGGATATTAATGCAGCAGAGCAAGGCGAAGGAGTGTCAGTAACAATGGTTTGAAGGTTCATGTGCATCTTGGAAAGCAATTCCAAACGAGTGTTGGCTGTCCCTGGTGGCAACTACGGGACGAAGCGTGACTAAGGGGCAGCAATAGGAACCGAGTCTCGAGCTTGAAGGGCTATGAATGGTAGACAGACCTCTCAAAGCCACATTCAAAGGGCAAGGAGCAAAGGTCATGTGCAGCAGTCTTCTTTAGGGTTCAGGAGGAGTTCACCTGCCAATTCTCTTTCTTTTGGGCCATCCTTGCCCACTTATGGCAGCGATCTGGAATGATAGAAAAAAAAACAGAGGCTGGAATGTTCATCAGTTGCAGCTGAGCACCACTGGAGCAACACTCAGCTGAGCCATGAGCTCAAGGGGGACTCAGCTCCTCATGCTTTTGATGTGAAGAATTAAGAAACCTTTGAAAACATTATTTTCACCCATAATTTCAGCCTTGTGGTCAATCAGTTTTGGACTGGAGATACAAGACTGTGCAAAAGTACGCTTGTAGTCCACAGGGTAACATCATGCAAACTACTAGCCTAACCCCTTAGAACTGGAAGGGTAACAATTGTTAACAAACACTAGAAATGAATATAAACCTCAAACTGCACCCAGTTAATGTGGCATTGACTTGCTGATGTGGTTTCGGATCTAGAATCATTTTTTGGGGTAGTGACCATCATAAATAGTGATGGTCTGAATCCACTGAATGAATCTGAATCCAAGATCAGACCTCTACAGTGCAGAAACTAGATTTTTTTATAGCTCAAAGTTCTAAACTCCACAAGTCTATGCCACCTTAACGAAGACCTGGAGGCTGTTTGAGTGGATGAGAGATGGGTTTTGTGTTGTATTTTTACAGAAATGATTTGGGTGACTTCTGATCAGCCTCATGGCTCCACTTTTGAACTTCAAATTGACTACTTGGGGTAGGGGGATAAACAACTGCTTTAAAAGGAAGACCATGTATTTCACGCTTGTGCAACTATGGCTTGCACGGATGAACAGACCTGCGTATTCCTAAAGCGAAAGCAGTCATTCAGCAACACGATGGTTGAAAATGATTTAAATGACTGTGGTTTACCCACGTCATGTCAACCACTGGCTTTCTACAGTTGCTCAACTGCTTACAAACACAAACTCAGTGCTTGCTTTTAACTCTTTACTCATCTGTATGATATAAAATGTTCTAATATTATCAAGTACATTAACCCTCGCTTTTCACGCTTTTATAGTGAAAAAACGTGTTGTGTTATTGTTTTAAAAAATGCCTATTTTCATAGTGTAAACCCTAAATATGTCCCAAAACATGCTCCCGAAATGCCGTAATTTTTTATAAATTTATTAGCCTTGAAGAAAATGTAGCCGTGTACACACATCCATATTGCATGGTTTATACTTAACTCTAACAGCACTAGACAATAAATAATGACGCGAGTGCGAGAGAGAATGCAATGACTGTTCTTCAAGCAAACCGTATTTCATTCTCAGCTTTAACAGCTTTGGACAGACTTTGGCAACCCAGAGAACTGCACCCCAAGACCAGCTTAGCCCTGTACTGCTCCCAACTCACCCCAAGCTTTCGGGTGGCCCTCGCTATACTCCAGCAGTTACCACTCTGCAGGAGGGTGACTGGCGAGACAGGCTCAACCACACAAATTACACACAAACACACATTAGTTCACTAACTCTACTTGGCAAACATCTACTCCCCCTCTAACACTCACAACGACACATAAAACTGGGCCAACCATGCCACAAAAGGCTCATGGGAGCCAGTCCTGCCGTCCCCCTCGTCCTCTGCAGGGTTTATGTTAGGGGGCGGTGCTTAGCAACCCAGCACTAGAGTAAGAGGGGGGCATGTCGGACAAGGCCCAGACGTCACAAAAGCACATAAAATGCGAGGATATCTGCCTTTTCTGCGCATGTGCGGGGGATTCCTGAAAAAATGATCAATTTAGTTCTCAGAAAATATCTGTGCGAGACTGAATCCGCAACTGCTGGTCCACGTTCTTCTTCCAGGAACACCTTCACGATTTGCTCTTCAGGAGCACATGCATGATGGAAAGGCCTCCTCTCACATGCCCAACACAGGTGAAAAGTGGACCACTCTTCCTAAAATTCAGCATTTGTATTGGGCATCACAGCAACCCCATATGAACTTCTGAAAGTTAAACACACAGAGTGTCTTACCCACTCTCATATCTTACATCCTGTGTGTGTAACACAATCGCTATCCTACCAGCCGCTAGTTTAGCTCCCGGAACCTAGTGCCTCTGTTTAATCTTTCCTCTACACTTGAATACATCACTCATGTTCTTAGGGACTTTTTCAGGCACTGCTGCCCTCAGTGACATGACAAAACTGTACAGTTTTCCACTTCAGCCACGTTTGTTGCGTATAATTATTGACTTCTGGGGTTGTTAGCAACATCAGCCTCATAGCTACCATTCAAAACTTGGGATGTCAATCATGCCTTGGCTGATGTACATGGGTAAGTGTAAAAATGTGTAAATTGCAAATGACAAATTCCTAGAAAGCTGCCAGTACCTGGAACACAAATACCCCTTTTAAACTGCACTGGTTCCTATGCCGGTTCCCAATTTTGGAACCAGTGCCACGCTTTTCCACAGTATATATTAATTGTCTATGTCGATCTCTTTGTCACGCTGAATAAGCTGCATTTGGATCCTGAAATAAATTCTCAAAGTTTGGAGAATAACCAGCAAGCAGAACCTGAGTTCGGCCATGTTTGTTTCTGTTTAGTGGGCGTGGCCTGTTACGTATGAGGCTCCCACTGAGCTCCTGTCTGGTGTAAATGCGGCTCGGTTCTCGGCTGGTTCCCAGTTCAGCAGCGGCCGAGCACGAGAACCGGCACCTGGCACCAGCACCAGTGCAGTGGAAAAGGGGTATTACTGGCAAGTTGGCATGTGGGTTTTGGTAAAACCAAACTCTTATGTCATCACTTCTGGAATCATTTATGTCCCTCTCTGCCCATTCACTGTGTGAACATTTCATGGACTTATAGAAATGCTCCAAAATGGCATTAACTTACATTCAAATTTCAAACAATAGTCCATGAACACGAGGAACCCAAGTAGGTGGAGAGAAGAAGTCTTCAAATTCTGTTATGTCAGCTAACAGACGCGCATATAGGTCCATTGGGGGGGGGGCATGGAAGGCCATCCTACCCACGAGAACAAGGCCAGTGGCAGCGACTGTGTCATCACCTGAGATCAAACTTGTGATCTCCCAATGATAGGGTTTCTGTTTAGACAGCTGGGCTCTCAGTCCATTTTTATGTAAGCCTCGCTTTAGTTTTGAAGTGGAACTAGGAGGCTAAAACTGTTAGCAAACACTAGCAAACATTCATAGGCACCAAACGTTTGGTTGAAAATTGTGTCTTGTTGATGCAACAGGGCTGAAAATACTTAAGAACATAAGTGATGTATTCAAGTAGGACAAGTGTAAAATAAATTAAACAGGGGTACTGGGTTCCAGGAGATAAACTACCGACTAAACAGGGCCACTGATTGTAATGCAAATCATCAACCGAAT
Source organism: Hemigrammopetersius urotaenia (assembly GCA_037974485.1). NCBI lineage: Eukaryota > Metazoa > Chordata > Actinopteri > Characiformes > Alestidae > Hemigrammopetersius > Hemigrammopetersius urotaenia. The sequence continues at coordinate 14,867,554 of JBBPDC010000019.1, forward strand.
GAATACAAATTTCACAAATATCTTACCACAAATTCTCCAGACTCCTATTCATAAATATATCCACTGCTCTGTTGTTTCCCCGTAAAATGAAAGGTCCACTGGGTTGAAAGAGAAGCATGAAGGGCTCACTGATCACCTGTTTTCTTACCTGTGGAGTTGGAATACTTACAGCTTTACCAAGAAACACATGATCAGTGACTCGTAAGGCTCCTATTTCACAGTGATCCTCCTGAGAATTTCGTCCACGCACAGACCACAAACAGACATACTCTCAAACACACACACCCTGTACGCTCTCCCTTGGCTCAGCCTTTCCCCCATCAGGACTACCAATCGAGAGAAGGGCTGTGTGCCAGCGATAATTCTGCAAGGGCAGTCAGGCAGACAAAAAGCCTGACTGCTCTAGAACTGCTCTAGACCATTTTAGGACAGTGCAAGAAGTGAGGCAACCCTGCATAATGTTGTGCATAACTAGGACATTCAAAAGCAAGAAGCAAGCGCACCTTCACTGCTCAAAGCCTGTGGATTCTTTGTGCCTTGCAGAAGATACCCAAGTCTTTTTAACGCCTTTAAACTCACACAAGTGCTTGTGAGACATCAGTTCCTTCAGGCAATGACAGGTCCAAGTAACAAGGAGGACAAAAACACAGAGAAAAAGGGGAAGTGTGTTAGGCACACCAGAGAGAGTAGGAGAGAGGGTGGGGAGCGTTTCCCTGCTGCTGCATTCTTTCTCGCTCTCTCTCAAGCTCTGGGATTCATTAACCATGGAGATCAAACCCAAAACCCACTGGAGGGAAGGAAAAAGGAGAGAGGATAGGTGCCAGTGTGAGGAAGATGGACAGAAGTTAACTAGATTACGACCAAAGCTGATCAACCTCACTTCACATATTCGTCATTATTTTTGTCGTAGGGCAGCAGACATTAATCAGTACATTTGATTAGTCGCCAACTAACTGAAAACATTCTTTAACTTAAAACCAAAATCTCCTGTAATATGGTTAGCATTAGGGGGTTGTTAATTGGGGTAATAACCCGCCATCCAATCATTATAACTTAACTAGTTTTCTTACACAGAGGCATGTAAATGGGTTTAAATGTTCCCTGTTTGGGTACAAATGCTGTCACTGGGGTAGAACACCCTTGCTACCTTTAGGAGGGGTGGCCAAATATGGTCATGGATTGCATAATTTGGTCATTTCTATGCTTAAATACTGGTTTAACTCAAAATCTGGTTCAACTCACCTCTTAATTGCCAGGTTTATTTGAAGAGGGGAACTAGTAAACTAGGCTGGACACTGGGCATGCAGAACCCAATCTGGACACCCCTTCTGCTGGGCCAGGTTCTGTTTTGTTTTCTTTTGCTGCCTACCCAAGGTTTGAATTTTCATCCGATTTACGTGGTCATGCCGAATTATGTGAGTCATGGAGTCCAGCACCATTTAGAGAACAGTTTATCGTGACTTCCCTTGGCGTTCCTATTATAGCTCTCGTCTGGGCCAGTGACTGCTGATCTCTGCAGAGAGTCCTAATCAGTTCTGGACATTGTTCTCCTGCCTGAGTTCCTGACCTGCTCTCATGGCTAACACTCAGCACATTTAAAACATTACCCAAAAAAGGCAGACGTGTCCAAAAGGTACAACAATCGTTGGTTTCCAATGGTTAGGTTTGTAGACTTCTGTTAAAGGCTTTTTGGGTTTCTTTTGGTGTCTGCTGTCAGTGTGAGCGTTCCCCTTCTGAGTATTGGTTTTTCTCACCATGAGTGTTGTGACTACTTTGAAAACACGCTTTTCCATTTCTCTGTTTCTTTTTTAAAAATCACCCTGATTCAGCCCATCAGTTACCAGGCTAGCAACTTTAGAGCAAAATGTTACCCAGACATTACAGTAGTACAGTACTTGTACTAAATGGTGTGAAACTGAATGCAGAAACAAAACAGCCCTTGCACACTTCTCCATTTTCTACACACACTGTCTGCTGCTCCCAAAACCGAGAACGAGGACATGAATAACATAACAGCATAAAAAGCAGAAAGTCTAACAGAAAGTTCAGTTTCCGATAAGCACTCAGCTGCTTGCTGAAAGGTTGGCTCATGTTTCACAGCTCCATCAGAGGCTGCCTGCATCCCGCAGCCCAATGTGAGCCTTAAATATTATGGGGGGTTGGGATGGGGGGTTAGACTGTAGAGTTAAAGCATCCAGGCTAGTCGAAAAAGCAAAGTCACATAAAGAGCATTCACAAAGGCAAACATACAGACAGACAGACAGATAGACACACAAACACACACACACACACACACACAAACACACTGTTAACCCTTAACCATGATATTTCTCAGGTTTTTACAATACAATTTAAAAGTAATGACCTAATGTATGCTATAGGTGTGCAATAAATTACATATACAAGTAAATTTGTGTCCTACAATGTCAAGAAATTACAAAAACATGGTAAAACACAATCGACTCTTTCACACTCAATATCAGGACAGTTCTACCAGCAACACATGTAGCCTTTACTGGAATGCACATGTTCATAGAGTCATGTACATATTCCATTCCCCAAAAAGAAAAACATACAGTCAACTATAGATGCTTTGGCCACTATTTGAATTTGGCAGAGGTTTGCTTTAAACATGAATTTATTATTTTGATTTTTGCACATGGACCCTGATTTGGATAAGCAACTTAGATAACAGATGGATGGACGGATGTCTGGCGGTTTTATCTTCTTTAACTTTATTTGATGTTATTTAAATAGGCAATTAATTTCTGTTGCAGCTTTAGCCAGTAAAAGTGCTGGAGATGGGCATGTTGGCTTTTTGTGTTCCTTTAACCCACACAATGTGAGCTTCATGTTAAATGGAAAAATCTGAGTAAAGCACAGACAATGGCCATTAAATTCCTGATCAGCGCATCCCTTAAAATCTTCAACTTTGCTGGCTTTAATCGAGATGTCACTGGATTTCTGGGCCATGGACCCTTTTCTTTTAAACAATAACTTCGAAGGCTGTATACCAAGTCCTGTACAGGTAAATTACTCTCAAGTATAACTCAAAACTGTGACTTTTAACGGTTAAAGACACACTAAATGCAGTAACACCACCTGGATTTTAAACTTTGAATATTTTTTTTTATTTGTTACATTAACTAACATAAATAATTTTTATGAACAAAAGGCACACCGTTCAAATATAAACAAGGACATATGTACATCTCACAAATTAGGTAAAGTGGATGGCAGCTGATGGGAGGGAGGTGTTGTGAGTCTTTAAAAAAATGGTTCAAGTCCAAGTCAATGCTTCAAGTTCAAGTGAAGGACCACCGGTGTCCAGAGATGGGGGATGGCCTTTCTCTGTGGATTCGCATGTATGTGCTCTCTGTATGTGCTGGGAAATCCACACCAGTCTATCTGGAACCGAAAGTGTGCACAACCTGCATCCACGTGGTCAGGGGCACAAGGAAACGGGCACTAAATGGTCTCATACACACATACACCCACACACAGAAGACACTAGAGGATGGAAGCTTGATGGTCACTCACACACAATCTCTGTACCATCTAAAACTTCCGAAAAGAGTGTACAAGCAGCCACCGTCACACCTTTGTGCGCAGTCACCCACCCACACACACACACACACACACACACACACACACACACACACGGGAGCAGGTCCCAGGCCCAGATGTGTTCAGACTCCTCTACAGTCACCTCAGATGGCCACGGTGCTTCCTACCTCTTCATACTGGATGATGAAGTATGGGTAGCTCTGGTCATCGTTAAAAATGACAAAGATCTGCGGGTCCATCCAGTTATCCACACATGAGTCAAAGAGGTCGCTTGAGGGGTCCCGGGGGCAGAGGGGTGGGGGCCGGCGGATGGAAGGGTTGCCCACAGTGAACCGACCCGTCAGCACTTTGGCCAGGAACATGTAGTGGACGCCGCGGGCCGACCGCTTGGAGAAGTTGTGCGAGTAGACGGCCTTGCGGGCGAAGTAGCTCCCCTGGCCGAACATGGTGGCGTGCTTGCCGCATACGCGAGGGTCGAAGTTGTGCTTGCAGATGCCCTCCACCACGTCCTGAGAAGTGCCGTGGAACAGGTGGCGCTCGTTCAGCAGCCGGTCCATCTCAGACATGCGGCGAGACATGTACTCCTTCTTTCTGTGTGTGTGCGGAGAGGGAGGAGAGAGAGACTTGTTTACAATGTGCTTGCATCCAAACTAGAGCTGTACAACATAATAATCTGATGTAGGTTTCTGCAATATGTAAACAAGTATATGATCAATCACACTTTTCCCCAGGGCAACCAATCACAGCTCCATTTGATGAATCAAAGTCTACTTATTTCCGGCCGGTTGATTGGCCAAGATGTTTTCAGATGTACAGCACTATACAAAAGGTCTTAGCCACCGAAGAAAATAATATTTAAAAACTGTTTAGATGAGAAGTGAGTGTTTTTTCACATATTACTCAATATAAAATTAAAAAAGAACTACTTTTTCACAAACAAAACAAATCTAGCATAGGTTGTAATATTAACCTTTACAGACACACTGAGATGGCATTAAACAAAATTCATAGTTGAGAAAGACTTTTGCACAGAAGTGTACATTTTTCTACGATTTCCTTTTTTAGGACATTTGTGTGGGTTTGTGAACCAAAAATATAATTCAGAATTCAATATAAATCATTCTTATTTGACCATTTTCCAAACTCCCTTAGAATAAAACAGGTTAGAGAGATGTAAATGGTCTTCTTTTTGTTTGGCCTCCCTGTACTGCAGCAACATCAACTGAACTGAAACTCCTTAGAATGGGCAGAGCTAAACCGCTGCAGGCTGAATAAGGAATTATATGTAAATATGTTGGTTTTGTGACTAGGATTTGAAAATGGACTGGATGTATGAGGGCAGTAGATGTACGTTTTAAAAACTTTAACAACACATCAATACCATCCACCCTCAGAAATGCTCAGGAAGGTCTGAGGTCGATTTCTTTCAGAGCTCATTAGTTCAAGTTCAATTTTAGTATACACAGCCTTTGGCAGTGGAAGCATTGGAAGCCAATGAAGCCAATCTGTGAGTTCCCCTGATCTGCACATTTTCCCTGCTCTAACACACCCACCCCAGCTTAAAACAGGTCAGATAATTAGCTGAGATGTATACTCTAGGACCAGAGCTGGGAACCACTGACATAACCAAAGTGTGGTGTTACTGAAACCGTATGTAAATCATTGGAACCCATGAACAACATGCAAATGGCTGAACTCGTCGAAACTGTATTTCCGTAACATTGCTGAGATGTACATTGTGCGACTGAAAAAGCAGAAACATTACTGGAATTACTGAAACCAAAACAGCAACACAGCTGGGAAAATCTACTATAGTCTTAACCCTTTAGGACCCATCAAGGGCTCTATTGTAAAGTGAATGCATCTTATACAGAAGTTTAGAGGGTCCGCATCATGACCTCCAACCCAACAAATCTTTATCCCTTAAAATTAGCTTTTGTTCCTGTGCCTTAAAAAAACATATATAAAACCAGCTCTGTTCTGATTGGCTGCCTTGTATTAGGTCTCATTCAAAAAAAACAAAAACCAACACTTCTTGTATATTGTGCAATAATGGACACGGCCTACTGTAGGCCAAATAGGTGGATGTGAATGGAGCATTTGTGACATCATATAGGTGGCTGGTTTTGCATCTTAGTTTCTACATACAATTCTAGTCAATTTATTTCATATACCGCTTATCCATTTATAAACTGTTTTATCCATTTATAAACCATTTATAAACGTTTAATTCTTCTTTTGTATTGGAAGGTTACTGAGTAAACAACTATAAATACAAATATTTCCTATATAACGAACAGAATATGTAGCAGCAAATAATACTGAGTAAATATTAAGTGCAAATGCAAATATAGATAATATTAATGTGTACTGTCACAGGATAGCATAATGCATTTTAAAATTATAGCAATTTTTCTGTAAAATACCAAAAGAGAGGAAAAGTTATGGGGCCTTTTAAATATGTGCCTGAAAATTCAGTAACGTTTCTAAACTGTGGAAATCAACCTACAGTCCATAGAAAACAGAGAATGGACCGAAAAAAACAAAAAAAAAAAACATGGTGAGAGCTGCCTTTGGGACAGCAAATAGATCAGAGTGACCAAAGACTGGGTCCGCTGTGATCTCCCAGATCCATGCTCACACCTGAGCAGCAACAGAACACCATTAGGCTCAGTCTGCAGCCCTATTGCTTGTGGAGGCTGTGTGTGTGTGTGTGTGATTCATGACACTGCCTGACCTCTGTTGACCCTGTGGCTACTGACCAGTTACGGTCACTGAAGTGAGCTGCATCCCTGGTCCACACACACACACACACACACACACACACACACACACACACACACACACACACACACACACACACACACACA
>JBBPDC010000019.1:14874090-14886499 GCA_037974485.1 Hemigrammopetersius urotaenia
ATCACAATCGCACACGCGATTCTTAATTTTGTGCTCTCGAGTTTCACATTTGCGCGCGCGACTTTGAAATTTACGCCGGCAATTTTTTTTGCGGCAAGCGATTTTGCGCGCTCTAGTTTTGGCATGGATTTGACGCCATATTCACGTGTCATATGAACTCCTAAAGGAAAGTTGGCATACATATCAAAAGACTGAAACGATCAAATATTTATCTGACGTGGTGTCTAAAATGTCTCTAAACCCGTGTTCTTTTTAAAGTCATACTCCATCCTGTAGAGTCCGAGGTAGTGTCCCCTGGAGCCTGTGATTGTTTTCTCTCATTTTTTAGTTTAAGTGGCCAAGATTAGGTCTAATATTGTGATTCCTCTGTCCAATCCATTCCCTGATACAGTCTGCTCTTTTACTTTTAGCAATTTGAGCCAGTAAAATTTGAGCCAGTAACCTTTGAATGTGTCTCCAATGTGGTCAATATCCTTAAACTTTCATCCTGTCCAACTGACCCTGACCCTCCACACTTTTTTTAAGGAGGTGTGGACAACCATAGGTTCAGGAAAGTATAAACAGTAGCCTTACTTCTGGAGTGGTGCCTCGGTTCTGCAAAGAGGCTGTAATTGAATCTGTATTGAAAAAAACAGGCATGGAGCAGCTACAGTCTTTTTTAGAAGCACATTCTATTTTTGATGTCTTCCAATCAGGCTACAAAGCTTTTCATAGCACTGAGTCTGCACTTTTAAAGGTTTTTAATTACCTGTTTTTAGCAACAGATTCTGGTGATTCTGACATTTAATGCTTCTAGACTTGACTGCTGCTTTTGACACAGTGGACCATGTAACTCGTTTAAAACGCTTAGAAAACTGTGTGGGTGTCGGGGGGACAGTTCTGGAGTGGTTTAGGTCTTACCTTGTGGGGAGGTCATGCTCTGTTAGGCTGGGAGGCTCCATCTCGCCCTCTGCACCTCTTCACTGTGGAGTCCCCCAGGGTTCAATTCTGGCATCTGTTTGTTTTGCGCTGTACCTCCCCCCTCTTAGCCTCATCTTTAAGAAGCACGGCATACAATATCATCTCTATGCAGATGACTGTCAGATCTATCTGCCACCCCAGAAATGTTTGTCCAGCCCTCTTACACCCCTCTTGGGCTGTCTCAGTGACGTCAAGGTTTGGTTGGCCCACAATTTTCTATGTCTCAATGAGGGCAAAACAGAGGTGATTATCTTTGGGACCAGAGACTCACAAATGGATTTTGGTCCTTTTGTTAATCACCTCAATCACCTTGGCCTCAGTATAGACAGTTATTTTAAATTTGATAAGCAAGTGAACGGGTGGTTAAATCTGTTTTTTATCATCTTAGGCTTTATAGCAAAAGTAAAACCTTTCTTATCCTCAAAAACCTTCGAACAGGTTGTTAATGCTTTTTTAACATCTTCGCAAATAGACTACTGTAATGCACTTTATTCTGGAAGAAGTCATTTTGCACTTTCCCGCTTACAGTTAGATCAAAACTTGGCAGTGCATCTTTTTAACTGGGAGCAAAAAACGTGAACATATGATGTGCGTTCTTGAGGTTGACATTTTGGACACCACTACAAAATGGCTTACTCACTACATAGTGCCCTATATAGTGAACGAGTGCACTTTTCGGACACAGCTTTAGGGTGTGTCCGAAATCGCGCACTACTGTCAGTGCACTGAGACTACCGTCATTGCACTGTCGTGGGTCAGTGCTGTCCTAAACGGAACACTAACATTTTGCACTTAGCGGAAATGACGGACTAACATTTACTCGCGATTCTTCAGCCGCCAAAATATCTGCCGGTTTTAACGCAGTGTACATCAGTAAAATAATTTCATTAACGTTACTTACATTTATACGAACCAGTTGCTTCCGCTTGGGCTCATATTTCACTGTTTGCCGCCGTTATCAACTCGAAAACACGTTGAAAGTCCCGCCCCTTCCGCTACGTGGTCAAAATGGCGCCCGTTTAGTGCGCATAGTGTGCATCATTCTGCACTGCGTTTTCTGGCTGATTTTAGTGCGGCATCCGGGTACTTTCAGTGCACTGAGCTTTAGCTTGGTTTTCAGTGTCAGCGCACTACACCCTACAATAGCGAACTAAAAGTGCGCAAGTGCGCGGTTTCGGATACACCGTTAGTGTTTGATTCATTTTTTGACTTTTTGGCGGTTTGAAAACCTTGCTAGGTTCACGCGTGACTATAAGGGGCCACTTTACCATTTGGTGTAATGGTCAGTCGCCCCAATACTTTTGCCCATGTTGTATATATGCGAGGCGCTAGTTTGCACGCCGGTGCTGTAGGGGGCGCTGGGAGGGTATTCGGTTGCGCAGCTCCGGTTGTGTGCTGACGCGGCTCTGGGCTTTTTCTCCTCCTGAGCGGCGCGTACGTGTCAGTCCACTTTTCTCATAGAGCCGAGCGAAGAGCACACGAAGCATGGCACCGAAAGGAGGCAACAAGCAGCAGTCAGAAGAGGATCTGCTTCTTCAGGACTTCAGCAGAAACCTGTCCGCCAAATCCACCGCCCTCTTCTACGGAAACGCTCTGATCGTCTCTGCCATCCCCATCTGTAAGCCCCTCTCCTCTCATATCCTTTCCTCACTTGATATCTGCCTCCTTTCCACTTTCCCTTTTGCTCTTTGGGGCTTAGCTAGCCAGGGCAACTACACGAAAAAAAGTGCCTTCATTTTAGGACTTAAATATGATTTCTTCAATGCGTCACTGTGAAATTTGCTCTACCAGAGCATTAAAATGCTTTTCGTTTAGGTCTGAATGAAATTGGGACCTGTTTAATCCAGTTCAAAAACTAGTTTGAAGATATGAGTGAATTGGTGTCTGTTAATCGCATTAGGATATTTGTCTCTGCTGTTAAAAGTCTGCTATATTCAAATGAGCCTCGAATCAATCATAGTGTTTCTGACACGGTGACCAATCACAGCCCGTTCAGTTGCTGTGTGTTCTGATGAATGGAGGCCTTCATGTACTCCAACAAAAGTCATTTTAAACCACAAAGTGTTTGTGAACCAATGAATGAGTGGATGGGCTCTTAGTCATGTAAGCCCAGCACACAACATGTAACACTGTGAACATTGTGAAATTCTTTTTCTGTATTGAACCCCAGAAAAAGAGATTTAATGTCTTAAAAGCCATCACAGTCTCTCTGATTCTGATCCCTCTGTGTAATGTTTTCTTTTTGATGTCTGCAGGGCTGTTTTGGAGGATCTGGCACATGGATCTGGTGCAGTCGGCAGTCCTGTACGCTGTCATGACCCTGGTCAGCACGTACCTGGTAGCCTTTGCATACAAGAACGTCAAATTTGTTCTCAAACACAAGCAAGTATTTTTTTTTATGTATTAATCAGAGTTTACTCAATATTTATTCAGAGTGTGCACTTCTCCACTTAGGCCTAGGCCAGGTTCCAAAAACCTCTGCATTTTTACACCTGTATTGTGCTGTATATATTTTAAACAATGTGCAAATGTTTTCAGGGTTGCTCAGAAACGCGAAGATGCTGTTTCTAAGGAAGTGACCCGCAAACTGTCCGAGGCGGACAGCCGCAAAATGTCCCGCAAAGAGAAGGATGAGAGGTGAAGTCAACAGTCTTTTTAAAGTCTCCGAGACGCATTATTCAATGTTAAATTGCAAATTTCCGAGTGAAATGTTTCTCAGATAGACATAAAAAAGGTACAAGAAATAAATTCTTCAGACCCAATAAATTCCCTAATTATGAAGTTTATTTCATCAGAGGCAAGTTATTTGTGGTAATCACACTCACTAAAAAGGATTTTTCATTTATTCTGATAGCTTAAGGCCCAAGTCAGCAGTGTCCAGCTGAAGAACAGCAGGACAGTTTTGACCACACAGTAATCAAGATGACACAGAAATCCTAGTTTGCACTCATTTAAGATTATTTTGTTTATAGTGCAGGTGTAAGTTAGTCTTTCTTGTCCTATTTATGCAAAAAAAATTGGCGAATGTGGTTTATTATATTTTTCTTCTATTCCTATGCAGCACATTGACCTTTCTGTATGATAATAGACTTTATAAATGAACTTGCCTTTTAAAGAACTTACTGTTTGATATAACTGCGGGTTAAACTGTTGTTTTTCTGAACAGGATCCTGTGGAAGAAGAATGAAGTGGCAGATTATGAGGCCACAACATTCTCCATCTTCTACAACAACACGCTGTTCCTTGTGCTGGTCATCGTCGCTTCTTTCTTCTTGCTTAAGAACTTCAATCCAACAGTGTAAGAACTTTTGACTTGGATTTGCAAATTGTTTAAAGCAATTTTTCTCAGTGTGTGATCGTTTCATTCTGCTGGCAAAGTTAACATTAGAATAAATAAATGCAAACACATAAAGCAGTCAAAAAAATGAACATTTCTTTTGATTGTTTGAAAAAAGATGTTATTTTTTGAAGGAGAGCACAGCTTTGGTTCCATTTCTCCTTGATTCCTCCCTTTAGCCTCTGCTTGGCTTTGTGAAATTCCATCAGCAGCTCCTGATTTAATCTAATGAAGGACTGATTGAGTCAAACCAGGTTTCTGATGGAAACTACAAGTTGATATACTGTATACACTTTGATATGCACATATTGCTATGTACTACTACATAGTGCTGTATAGGGCTGCACAATATATCGCAAATTTATCGTCATCGCGATATCAACATGCGCAATATCCGTATCGCGAAAGACTGACTGAACTGCGATAAATAGTGTTTTTCCAAAACTCTTCACCCAGAGCCACAGAGAAGAGGGCAAAAACATCACTGGGCAGTTTCTTCATCTTCTGTGCTGCTGTTATAGATTGTTCCTTTTGCTATTTTTTTTCTGGCTAAGAACTTGCATTCATTTAAGATTTTAAATTATTAAATATTTTCAGATGTTCAATGGTTCAAATGTTTTATGGGAGGCATTAAAAGGCTCTGTTTATGTAAATTCTTAAAAAAAAAAAACCTGTTGGAATGGAAATATTGCATTTCATTTTTTTCTGCGTAGACTAGTCAGTGTCTGGAGTCTTTATCACAAGCAAATCCAAAGCAGAAAATCATGAACACTATAAAGGCGAAGTTTTTACTCACTTATCGCATGTGATATCGCCATCGCAACACTCAGCATTATCGCATATTGCATGTTTTCTTAATATCGTGCAACCCTAGTGTATTAGTATGTAATATTCTTGTGTTCTTATTTGGTTATGTTTGAGTGAATCTACTGAAAATGTTGTTTTAATGTATTTCTGCAGGAACTACATTCTGTCCATCAGCGCCTCCTCTGGTCTCATCGCCTTGCTGTCCACAGGATCAAAGTGAGGCACTGCAGAGTGAGAAAGAAGAGGAACGAACAAGCATGACGCTGAAAGGGCAGAGGAGAGGAAAGATGAGTTCAGATGGTGGAGAGATGGTGTTTTGTCTGGGTAGCACAGGGTGGAGGAGATTAATCCTTGGACTTTCATGAAATGAATGATCAGTGGCCACCGAGGGGTAATTTCTGACACCACCCTTCTCTTTTCTTTTTTTTTTTAAATAAATGACTCGTTAACTCCAAATCAAAGACGTCCCTATTAGTTTTTTCGCATTTTGTGTTTTTGAAATGAGGAAAGTCACAGGAAGGGTCACTTATGTTTTTATTTCAAGCATATAATCCTGATCTATGTACTGTATACATTAACAGAGGTCACTGCCTCCATCCAAGGAAAAATTCAAGATATGAACCATTACTTGGAAGCAGATGTTCATAACAGCCTGTACAGCCAACGTATCTTTTCCGCAAACGTTAGTACAAACTTTTAGAAAACAAATGCAACACCTCACAGTATAATTAGTTTTTTGCAAAATATTCATTTTCATCCTCAGCAGATCTCGCTCTTTGTGTGTGTGTGTGTAAGGTAGAGTTGTGGAAGGATGCAAAAGCCCTATGTTTAACAAGCGGGTTAGTAGTGTCAAGGCACTCAGTACAGAAGTGAGCTAATAGTAACACTATAAAACACACCCACACTAATGAAGAACCTACATGAAGAATTTAGTTTTTTTTTAAAAAAATCACTGCATCTTTCTTTATCACCAGATGTAACACAAATGCACTGACTTTATATATACAGGGATGTGAATGACAAGGGCAGTACCTCTGGCAAAGCGGAGAATCAGGAAAAGTTTTAATTTACCCTTTATCTTAAGACATTTTCTCTAAAGCAGCATGTCATATGGTATCAGAAACCACATATGCAAGTCTAATATTAAGGAGTTTGAAAATTCCATGTCTTGCTTGATCTAAGAGGGTAAAACACTTGACTGATTGTGAACTCTTCCTTTAAGGGTGAGCAGCATCTGGGGTGGGCAGTCACTCGAAGAGAATCCATGGGCCTGTGGAATATGGCTTTTGAAGAGAATAGGAGAAGTGTAACCCACTTGAATGAGGCAAAAAAAACACAGTGTAAGGTGTGAAATCGCTTGAGATACACACCAGCTGCCAAAGCATGTTGCTTAGTATGTGATAACTACACAGCATATCGAAGCACAATCCAGTCAAACTTGACCCTAATCAGCAGACTGGAATCAGGGAGGAAAAAGAACGCTCGCCTGTCACACTCAAACACTCACACTGAAATGCATTGTGCTGGTTGAGTATTATTTACATATTGGGAGCTCATTTAATTCCGCTCTATATTTTGGATAATAGGCTGAGGTTGGTTTTGCTTTACATGGTGTGTCACTTGCAGGTATATGCTCTTTTTAATCCTATTTTAAAAGCTCATTAAGCCAAACGTCATTTTGTGCCAGAAAAGCGAATGCGGTCTTGTTTTTGGTAATCTGGGATGCGAACAACAATGCAGGCCGCCTTAAAACAGACAAAGGCGTACAGGTGCACATGGTGGGCCGCCTTTGCTGTTCATGTATTCAGGTCATGGTGGCAGAGCTCCCATGTGAACAGCAGAGGGCGACATGCTTCACAAGTCCGGCCCCTGTGACCGTCTCTGAGACTCTCCAGTGGGCTTCAGTGAGCAAAGGTTCCAGACTCTGCCCAAGTCAAGGGTTGCGGTTGTGCAGCTCTTGATACGTGACAACTGGCGATTCTTGCAGTCTGCATTCGGCCCGTGGTTCATGCCTGGGGGACCCCAGCAAAGTTACTGGCTGGTGGGTAAAGGTGGGGGCATGCAGATGGCTTGGCTCACTCAGGCTCTGGTGAGAGGTCCAACCCAGGAGAAAGAGGAGGATTAAGAAGAGAGGATAGTTCAGATGAGTAAGTGACCCTCTAGGAGCGGTAGTCCTTCTTACTGTAGGGCCTGTTCCCAAGTATGTGGTCAATTTCAGACACCACATGGGAGGTCATCTTTGGAAGGACCTGAATGGAAAAAATGAAAGCACATGGTATTGTATTACCTGACAGATGACTTATCTTTAAACAAAAAGGCAACATTGTTATTTAGCAGTGCCCCCAGCCATACCGTTCTGGAATATGCTTCACATATACATATCCATTTACATTTACCAGACGCTTCTGTCCAAAGCGACTTCCAATCCCTAACTACAGGGGACAGTCTCCCTGGAGCAACTTAGAGTTAAGGGTCTTGCTCAGGGACCCAATGGTGGTGCTGAAGGTAGGATTCGAAACCATAACCTTTTTGGTCTGGAGGCAAGTATCCTACCCACTGAGCTACCTCCACCTCCACCATATCATCAACCACTTTGTAGGAAACCTATTAGAACCTTGTATTTAAGGGCCACCTTCCTTGTAGTTCACTGTATAGCATTAGAGCAAGACCAGGAGCAGTTCTACAGGGGCCCTGGCCCTCATCTAGAACCGCGTAAGCCAGGATCCCTGTAGAATTGCTCCTGGCCCCTGTTATAGCCCCTGCACTAAACAGTCAATGGTTTAAATATTAATTTCTTATTGCGACATGTGCTGCTCGAAGAATGGAACTAACACTACGTGTGTTCTAGACTGACTGCTTAAAGTGTAACACACACGCGAGTCCACATGCAAATATTTTATAGGATTTTGAGACTCACTGTATTTGCATTTCTTGTTTTCTTTCTATTTTTCCTCCCTTACTACAGTGAGATGATGACGGTGGGATTTATAAAGTGTGATTTCATGCCGTGGAAAAAATAAAACCAAGCATTTTCAGAATTTAACCCCATCACCATGATGTGCAAGTTTAAATTAAAGTTTAAATAAATTCATAGCTCTATTGAATACATTTTAAAATCAATCAAAATAAAGACTGAAGATCTTGAAGGCCCTGAGGGTTTCTCTCTGCTTTATAGGTAAACAAATCCCTATATAATTGGTCAACTAACCACCCTAACAAGCTAGTAGGTCAAGTATTAAAGCTGTATCAGCAGCCATGTACAACAAATGGAATCTAAAGCCCAGCAAACTGGATGTCGTGCCCCTATGGAAGTTCGTTTAATAAACTTCACTAGAGCTAATAAAGTGACAGAACAGCCCTTAAGACAACTCCCAAAGCGGGTTGGGAAGAGGCTGCCTGCTAAAACCGGAATTGAAATGAGTGTCTAGATTTTAATCAAAACTGTACACAGCATGTGTAAATGTATGTGAATGTCGGCATGAAACTGTGTGTCCATAGTCACCTGAATGGCTCCCAGGTTTTCTGTTAGCTGTTCTGGGTTGGAGGTTCCCAAGAGAACAGAACTCACTCCTTCATTCCTCAGGCACCAGGCTGGACACAGAAACACCCAAATTTGGTTAGATGACCCATTTTCAGAACAAAGTGCACCACAATGGGGTTGTTCCTCTCACCATGTTTTACCTCTTACAAATCTAAGGCCTGCGCCTGTTCTCCCTGTAAACATCAGAGAGAACCACAGAGCTAAAAATCCAAAAATCCTGTTAAATTGGACATTTCTGTTTGCAATACTAAGCAAATTTAGTCTTGGATCATCTTTCATTAACTGGATCAAAACATCAGACAGCTCCTCTATTGCATCGGTCAGGGTAAATGATCACACTTCAAGCTTTAGTCTGCAGAAGGGCACCAGGCAAGCCTACCCTCCTTCCCTTTCAATTTTTGCCATTTTCCTTGAACCATTAGCAGCCACTGGCTTGGGGGGCTGTGGACCTCTGGTGGTCCCGTAGGGTCAGGGGTGGCTGTCTGTTGGTTCTCACATGGCAGGGCTGGGGGGGGCCATGCTGGGCTGCCTGGTGGCTGCGGGCGGCGGGTGCCAGCCCCGGTCTGGTAGACGAGCCCCACTGCTGCGTGCAAGGGTGCGGGTTCTGTGTCCTGGTGCCGGGGGGCGGCTCGCTCCGTAGGTAGTGTCTTGTCGGCACTGGGGGCGTCTGTGTTTCGCCTGGCACGTCACCCCCTGGGGGGGGCTGGGCTGATTCCCAGTGTGTCCTGGGGGAATGGTTAGGGTGCAAGTAGCATGTAGGGGACCTCGGCCTTAGGAGGGATGGAGGTACCTCTGGATATATTTATAAACTCACCTGGGGCAAGTAACAGGTGTGGGCAATATAATATCTGAAAGCTAATAGAAATGAAAGTTGAAAGTCTTTGCATTGTGTGTGTGTGTGTGCCACACTAAGCATGGACAACAGAAAGAGGAGAAGAGAGCTGTGTGAGGACTTGAGAACCAAAATTGTGGAAAAATATCAACAATCTCAATGTTACAAGTCCATCTCCAGAGATCTAGATTTGCCTTTGTCCACAGTGCGCAACGTTATCAAGAAGTTTGGACCCATGGCACTGTAGCTAATCTCCCGGGGTGTGGACGGAAGAGAAAAAATGATGAAAGGTTGTAACGCAGGATAGTCTGGATGGTGGATAAGCCCCAAACAAGTTCCAACGAAATTCAAGCTGTCCTGCGTCAGTGTCAGCGCGAATTATCCATCAACGTTTAAATGAAATGAAACGCTATGACAGGAGACCCAGGAGACCCAGGAGGACCCCACTGCTGACACAGAGACATAAAAAAGCAAGACTACAGTTTGACAAAATGTACTTGAGAAAGCCAAAATCCTTCTGGGAAAATGTCTTGTGGACAGATGAGACCAAGATAGAGCTTTTTGGTAAAGCCCATCAGTCTATTGTTTACCGAAAACGGGATGAGGCCTACAAAGAAAAGAACACAGTACCTACAGTCAAACATGGTGGAGGTTCAATTATGTTTTGGGTTGTTTTGCTGCCTCTGGCACTGGGTGCCTTGACTGTGTGCAAGGCATCATGAAATCTGAGGATTACCAAAGGATTTTGGGTCGCACTGTAGGGCCCAGAGTCAGCAAGCTGGGTTTGCGTCCGAGATCTTGGGTCTTCCAGGAGGACAATGACCCCAAACATGCTTTAAAAAGCCCCCAGAGATGGATGGCAACGAAGCGCTGTAGAGTTCTGAAGTGGCCAGCAATGAGCCCAGATCTAAATCCCATTGAACATTGAACAGTTTGCAAAGGAAGAGTGGTCCAAAAGGTGAGAGGTGTAAGAAGCTCATTGATGGTTATAGGAAACGAGTGTTTTTAGCTATTTTGTTCAACCAAATATTAAGTTAAGGGTGCCAATAATTTTGTCCAGCCCATTTTTGGAGTTTTTTGTTTTTTGGAGATCAATCGAACTGTGGAGTTTGAAGTCTGAGTGCTTCCCCCGCCGAGGTATGCAACCTGGAAGGTCACGGGACAAAAGTGCTTCCAGGTTGGCTACAGTCTGTGTCCAGCAAGCTTCCAGTATGTCTATCGCACCCCCATTCTATCTTCTGGTGATTTGTAAACATTTTTTAATGATCATTAGAATGTAATGATTAAATGCTGTGGAAATGAATCTTCTAGCAAATTATTTATTCTGCAAAACAAATAAAATGGCAAGAAAACAACCTGTAAACAAAACAGAATAGATCTAGAATGAGACTAGACTGGACATGTAGTGCCAAGTAGACCTCTAAACGGGACCTGTTGTACAGAAAATATACAGAAATGTATTTAAATCAGAGCTCTGAGCCTCTGCCTTCCAGTTTAACCAAGCATGATGGTCAGTGGTGGTAGAGACTCACCCACAGCCAGCTGAGGCAGAGTGCAGCCCAGTTTCTCAGCAATGTGAGCCAGCTCCTTCAGCTTGGCCTGCTGCTTCCGCCCATCTTCACTCATGATCTTATCCTTCAGCCATTGGTAGGACTGCAGAAGCCACAAAGGAGGGGACACAGTAAATTCACACCAGTGAACAAAACACAATGAAACCTGCTTCTCTGAATATTTCGCACCTTCATAGAGGCCCTGGAGGAATCCGGGATGCCGTTATCATACTTTCCAGTGATGATGCCACAGGCTAGAGGAGACCAGGTCATGGCACCAACTCCTACACACACACAAACACACACAGCAGAACAGTATTGTCAAGCCTGTCTCAAAACCTGTGCTGATCAGCTGGTATAACAGTGGGACTTTGCCTTATCTGGGGTGCCAAAAATAATATGCATTCATCCTGGAGGTCAAATAATAATAACAACTTAGTTTTATATAACTTACAGTGGAGGAAATAAGTATTTGACCCCACACGGATTTTGTAAGTTTGTCCAATGACAAAGAAATGAAAAGTCTCAAAAGTCTCAGTAACTTGAAAAACTAACTTTAAATAAAAGATAGAAACTGATTTGCATTACATTGAGGGAAATACGTATTTGAACCCCTACCAACCATTAAGAGTTCAGGCTCCCAAAGAGTGGTTAGACACTCCTACTCAATTAGTCACCCTCATTAAAGACACCTGTCTTAACTAGTCATCTGTGTAAAAGACACCTGTCCACAGAATCAATCAATCAAGCAGACTCCAAATTCTCCAACATGGGAAAGACCAAAGAGCTGTCCAAGGATGTCAGAGACAAAATTGTAGACCTGCACAAGGCTGGAATGGGCTACAAAACTATTAGCAAAAAGCTGGGAGGGAAGGTGACAACTGTTGGTGCAACTGTTCGAAAATGGAAGGAGCACAAAATGACCATCAATCGACCTCTGTGGGGTGTCAATGATTCTGAGAAAGGTGAGAAATCATCCTAGAACTACATGGGAGGGGTTAGTTAATGACCTCAAAGTAGCTGGGACCACAGTCGCCAAGAAAACCATTGGAAACACATTACACCACAATGGATTAAACTCCTGTAGTGCTTGCAAGGTCCCCCTGCTCAAGAAGGCACATGTGCAGCCTGTCTGAAGTTTGCCAATGAACACCTGAATGATTCAGAGAGTGACTGGGAGAAGGTGCTGTGGTCAGATGAGACTAAAATTGAGCTCTTTGGCATTAACTCAACTCGCCGTGATTGGAGGAAGAAAAATGCTGCCTATGACCCCAAAACACCATCCCCGCCATCAAGCATGGAGGGGGAAACATTTTGCTTTGGAGGTGTTTTTCTGCTAAGGGCACAGGACAACTTCACCGCATCAACGGGAAAATGGACGG
>JBBPDC010000019.1:14896802-14910083 GCA_037974485.1 Hemigrammopetersius urotaenia
GAAATTAAAGTGATCTGGGAGAACATTTGGAGGCATATTTATGGTTTACACTATAAAAACAGGCATTGGGATCATCTTCATTGGGAAGATTACAATGAGATTAATCTAGATTAAAAAAAATTAATCTATGCCCACTTCTAATATTAACTAACTTTAATGCTAATGCTAACGCTAATGCTAACACTACGCTAATGCTAATACTGTGTTTTGCATTTGAGCAAGCACACTTTGCATTTTCTCTGCTGAAATTTTTTTATGGTACTTTTCCTGTCGGAGTTTTAATTGCATTTTATAATTTTATTATTATGTGAAAGACTTTCTTAGTAAGCTAGATTTTAATAAACAATAAGCAAAATATTGATCGCCACCACATTTGAACTTTCCACGTGTGTTTGTGTTAAAACAGCACACTCACTTGCCAAGGCTCAAAATTAGTGATGTCAGCACATGACCTATCCTGAAAAGGTCCTTGCCCAGGCTTGCAGTACTCCAGATTATGCAGAGCATATGCCACTGAATACACGGCCTTATATACATTATAGGTCAGCCTCAACTGGGACACGTCCGAGTATGTGCTGTTCAGCTTTTCCAGACTCTCCTTGCCAGTGCACAAGCCTTCTGGCACCAACCTGACTGACACTTGCGAGGCTGTTGAGTTCCCTGCTTCTGTGGACGCCCTGACTGCTCGTGTATTCCGCAGTGCCCGGCTGTAACTAAGTGTGCAGTTGAAGGCTCTCTCCCAGAACTCCTCTGTCAGTGGGTCCTGGTAGGGGTCGATGCTGAGCAAATGTTGCTGCAGTCCTGGGATTTCAGCCCGTTGGATGGCAAACCCCAGGGTGCCACCCAGCACGGACATGACATCAGACTGACGAGCAATAAGTGCTGATGTGATCCAAGACTCACTGGCTATCCAAGTGCGGTTGGTGACATTGTTGCGCAGCAGTCCCTCCACCAAGGGGCTCAGGTCTACGTCGGAGGAGAACACCACCACAATCTTGGCCGTGGACTCAGTCACGACACGTACAATGCGCTGGATGGTTTCAGGCGAGCTGAATTTAGGCAGCGTTTCCGAGAAGGAAATGCACACACCCGCCTCCTCGACTAGCTCCTTGAACCGCTTGATGCCGTACTTGCCATAGTCATCATCTGATGCAATGGTGCCCACCCATGTCCAGCCGAAGCGCAGCACCAGCTGGCTCATGGCCACCGACTGGTGCTCATCGCTGGGGATGGTGCGCAGGAAGGTCGGGTACTGAAACCTGCTCTCCAGAACAGAGCACGAAGACGAGTAGCTCACCTGCAGAAGGGAAAAAAAACAGGTAATTCGACACAGGGCTTTTATGACAGGTTTCACAAATACACAGGCACTGCTTTTAGACCAGGGATCTCAAAACAGTCCTGGAGGGCCAGTAAATCCCTTCGTGCAGACAGCATGAAGGGATTTATGTTGCTGGTTTTAAAAATGGATAACATACCAAGGCAACATTGCACTATATGTGTTATGTATCAAATCAAAATCACAGCATATGTGAAACTACAGCTTGGGCTAGTAGTTTCTTATGACCTGTTGGTGGGGCTGTTGCTTGTATGTCTACAGAAGATCAAAAATAATTAGTTTCTAGTAGGGCTGTAACGGTACATGTATTCGTAGCAAACCGTCACGGTACATGGGTCACGGTTCGGTACACGATGTCTTTTAGAGAATACATGGTACGACAGAGAAAACATGATTGAAGTAATACGGAATCACAGAAGGACCAAAAAGCGCAAGTAAATCATAAACCTGGGTCATAGTGTGGTGCTATAGTGCCACCTACTGGCGTAACACTTACACATACATGAAAATATAAGCAAGAGAGTGTGTTTACTGGTTAATACACTGCTGTTTATTTAAATATAAACGAAAACAAACCAAGCCTCATTCTTTAGAACTTTTTATTGCTTAACTTTGTTGTATCGTAAACCGTACCAAACCGTGACCCCAAAACCGAGGTACGTACCGAACCGTGATATCTGTGTACCGTTACACCCCTAGTTTCTAGTCATTTGTTAACAGCAAGTGAGTGTCTTTTATTTACTAGCAACATTACTGTTGTAGCTCCAGTGCTAAACTTATGAAACAAACATTGGAGACCAAATACACCTTGGTTGATCAGCTGCATTTCGGGTATAGTGGAAAAACGGTGCATATTAGACACATTATCACTTTAAATAGATATTCAGGATACTACTGGGTATGTAAAATTGTGTTATAATAGCTCAAGAAGATGAGAAAGGTTATATTCAAAGCAGAAATGTAGCGTTCCCGGCCTGCCTGTGGAAAATAGTAGAGACCCAGGATTCGAGCCGTGGCAATGGACAGGTCACAGCCTCCAGCCCCAACCAGCGCAGCCAACGGAGGACCATTGCCACAGCGATAGTTGGGCACTGCCTCATCCTGCCCTGTCAGGTAAGTCAGAGTGCCCTCCACCGCCTTGGAGATGGTAAAGCAGGAGTCATAGATAACATAGCCAATGTCAGTGTTGGGCAGCAAGTCGGTCCTTCTGTTTATCTCATTGATGGCAAAGAGCATTGTCTGGGTCCAGCGAAAGGTACGGAAGTTAAACCTGAGCGAAGGGAAGATGAGGAAGTTAACTAGGTCAGCTGAGTAATTAAAATATAGCTGTGTTCAAAACATTAAGCACGTGTGATATGGCAAAAATACAAATATTCAAGTTTCAGTGCATATGGATAAAATTAAATCTTAAAAAAAAAAAAAACTTCTCCACAGGCCACATTTCATGTGTAGTACATTATTATTTTCACTTTGAATACCATTAAAATATGCAACAAATACCCATTTAACAATATTAGGTTTTCTGAAGTTTGTAAACAAGTAGGAATGAATAGGACTGATATTTTTATTATAGGTGGTTCAATGCTATATTGTGCCACTAGATGTCCCTATAACACACTGAAAGAAGAAATGCATTTTAAAAGCAGTACTCCCAAGCCTCTACTTTTGTTTTACAGTTCTATTGAGCAGAAGAAAGTATGTTAGAACAGTGCCTATTGGTTCCACTGCATGGTGGACCTAGAATACAAGCACCCTATGACCCCCCACCACCCCAAAATGATCAGACGAATCTTGTGCTGCGGATCCAGCTATTCAGGATTCAGTGCGGTCCATTTCACTTATGTTCAGTTTAAGCATATCTGTTGCTATCAGTTACCATGTTAACTGTAACAATTGGTTTAAATTAAATTGCAGTTAATTCAGCTCAGATCAAATAAATTCAGTTTAGTTATGCCCAGTTCATTTGGACTGTCATTAGCCCATTGCATAAAATTGAGATAAAATCATCTTGAGCATCAGTGGCACATTTATGACTTAACTCGCAGGTCTAGAAGCAGGGATGGTGACCACGGGTCCACCATGTGCATTTCATTTAATGGATCAGCTTAATGGATACGACTCTTGGGCTCCCTGTAGGACCAATATAAGTGACTGCTGAGGCCCAGTGTATTATTACAGTAAATTTGCTCTAATAATAACTGAGAGCAGCACCTCTGAGGGCGATAATCAGTTCCACAACACAACTTACAAAGCCAAAGCAATAACTGACTTGTTAAATTAATGATTAAAAACAGATTCTAAATAAAGTAACGTTTAGACATTAAATCATAGATTTATCTTACCACTCACAACCTGATGACACAGGCACGGACGAAGTGTTGCTGTCAGTCGAAGCCAGCCGGTTGTGCACAGAAAACATTCCCCCTATAACCACTTTCTTCTTCTCCACATTCTTGTATCCGCTGAGGTTGAATTTGGCCTTCAGTTTGCAGCTGGCCTCTCCTGCAGCAGATGCATAACATATCCACAGCACATACAGTATCAGCAGCAGTCCATATTTGGTGGGAAATCCAGCTAAAGCCATTTCAGTGGTAGAAGTTGCAGTAAAACATGCGTGCCTCTCTTTCTCTCTACAGGTGTGTGGAAATGTACTGGTGCTACTAACGCTTCACTCCTCATGACGTCTCAGGGGACAACAGTGCCTTAGATAAGTCAAAACAGACCTGTGAAAAACATAAGCAGTGTTCTTACTGTAGGTCATACATTCTTATTTGAAAGTTGTAGTGCTTGTGTCATACTTTTTCAAATTTTAGGAGGTTTAAAAATGGTTTGAGATTCGGTTTTTGTGGGACATTGTTAACCAGGACTGTTTTAAATCGTAACAGATCTGTGCTAAGGAACATGTACATTGTGGATTACAGGGAAGTGTGTTAAGTAATATTGGCCAGTAGGTTGTGTATTGTGAGACAGTGGGTTATGACACAATGTGTTAAGTAGTATGCGGTGATTATGCACACAACACAGTGTTCTGTATTATTGGGGTCAGTATTTCAGGCATTATTGAAAGTATGCCAGGTGTTATTAGACAGTCTATTGGGTATAATGACAATGTTATTGGACAGAATGTTGGGTATTCTGGGGGCGGTAGTTATTAGATAGTGTGTTGGGTATAATAGTCACTCTGTGTTATGTATATGAGTTGGGTATTAAGAGATAACGTGATGAGTATTTTCAGACAGTGAGCTGGGTATTACTGCGATAGTGCAGTGTTGGATATTACAGGCCCAGTGTTGGGTATTAGGTAGGGCTGCACGATATTAGGAAAACAGGCGATATGCGATAATGTTGTTGAGTGTTGCGATGGCAATATCACATGCGATGCGAGTAAAAACGTAGCTTTTATAGTGTTCATGTTTTTCTGCTTTGGATTTGCTGGTAATAAAGACTCCAGGCGCTGACTAGTCTATGCAGAAAAAAATGAAATGCAATACTTCCATTCCAAAATGTTTTTTTTTTAAAAGAATTTACTTAAATAGAGCATTTAATGCCTCCCATAAAACATTTGAACCATTGAACATTGTTGAAAAAAAATCTGAAAATATTTTTTTAAGAATTTTAAATCTTAAATAAATGTAAACATAATTTAAATTATAGGAAGCACAGAAGATGAAGAAACTGCTGAGTGATTTTTTTGCCCTCTTCTCTGTGGCTCTGGGTGAAGAGTTTTGGAAAAACTCCATTTATTGCAGTTCAGTCAGTCTTTTGCGGTATGGATATTGCGCATGTTGATATTGCGATGACGGTAAATTTGCGATATATTGTGCAGCCCTAGTATTAGGGAACAGTCTAATAATATGGACCAGTGATACACTCATCTAATGGTTCCTGAATTCTATGCGTTTTATTATTTTTTAGAAAATCCACCACTGTGAGCTTCAACTGAACTTAGAAATGTCTCATGTTAATAAAAAAGGCTCATTATACCTGAATTTACAGGATCTCATCATAAACCACTACAGAAGTATCTACATTTGCTTTCAATCCATCAACCCTAAAGGTGAATGCGGGCTGATGTCCTTATCCACAGCAACTAACAATCAATAGTTACAGGGACAACTAGGAGCAACTGAGGGTTAAATGTGTCTTGCTCAAGGAGACAAAGGTAGAAAGTGCAACTTTGTGGTCATCAGGTCAACAGGCAAGTGTTTTACGCACTAGGCTACTACTGCCCTACCAGAAGGCCCAAAGGAATAAAATGACAAGAGCCATGCAGGACCAGCTGGCACACTTGAGGGACATGACTACCCTTCAGAGTATTACAAAGCTCTGAAGGGGGTTGATTTAATTGCGATCAACATGTACCAGCGTTCATGGTGAGTGTATACTTCAGGGCCTTTTCGCCACTGCACATGTGTCCCTGCCCCTCCACAGTATCATTACAGACTCTGCAACTGTATCCCAGCATCCTGTGGGACGCCACTGTTTTCGAGGAGAACGTGTCACTACATGTCTTTCAATCAGCAGAGACACCTGAATCCACACACCATCCTAAAGAAACAGCCTTCCAGTGACAAGTTCTGCTCCCATTAAATCTCACGGTGCTTTATTAGGTCTGGGATAGAGCTTACCAAACTCCACCACTCCAGAGTGTTAACCTCTTTACAGTCACATAGAGGCTTTGATTATAGAACTGCAGCAATCCTACAGTTCTCTCTCAAGGATTTTGGGTCTTCTAGACCCCATCCTGAGCTCCATTCTCATTAACTGTGGAACAATTCCCTGAAAACGCTTTGCTATCTTTTTGTAGCCCTCAGGCATCGAGAATTGCTGGGCAGTTGCTAAGAGAAGTCCATGGCTCTGATTGCTGGTACAAGGTTTGAAGAGTTAGATGGCATTTCCCAATGTGGGTTCTTCTTTGTCATCAGTCACAGCCCCAGAGTAGTTCCACTTCAAAGTTGATCTAATACAGATCAAATCTATAAGTGAGTTTTACCAAAAAAATGCATCGAAATGGGACCTGATTGGTCGTTTCCTAAAAGTAGCAGTGACAAATCAGCCAACATGTTAAAACAGTGGGAATCACACCATTTGCGTACGACTACACATTTAAAGCTGTAAAAGCTCCATTAAAAAACACTCCAAGCTATGTAGCAGTATTGACTTTCCACTCATATCTTTTATTATGCAAACAAGCAAGCACTTTCAGGGCTTTACCCCAAGCTGAAAAAGCACCATATCTTCCTTGTCCTTTGGGACCATCATGGCTGTTGGAATTTACTGATTTATGTTCCACACCGTCAACCAGACACATCTGCTTTAATACCACTTTGCCCACACGTTGAATCGGGATGCATTTCTGGTCGAGCGATGGTGCAATACAGTTATAATGGAGTAAACTTAGAACGGGATCCATGTTCATCTAACCTCTTAAGAGAAGAACTTGGATCAATGTCCCTTTTGACAAGATGCAAAGGACACCCCAAAGAAAAGCAACTGACCGCAAAAGCTTCCCGCTGCCCACGTGGTTCAAGTGCCAAGATCATTCACAGACAGGGAGGCAGGAAAGTTAAACATGGACTTCTTTTATTAAAGCTCAGATCTCATACAAACTTCAGTTCTTCAGGAAACTGCATGCAGTGGCTTGGTTTTGAGGCACAATACTAAGGAAAAAAAAATGGAGAAAAAGCTTTGTTCATTTTTATACAAAAAAGGAAAGAAAAATCAAACAAAACTGCATAAATCAAACTGAATACTGAATAATGTAATTGCAGTTCAATCCACTAATAATTAAGTCTTTTCTTTCCAAGTAGACACATGTAAAATATACATGTAAAAAGGCGACAGAGCGAGTCGTTAAGAACAAGGTTTGCAGTTAAGACAAGGAACGAGTCCATCTTTGCGATGCTGTTTTTTTCTTATATCTTTTTCTGCTGAACAAGAGGATTCTAAATTGAAACAAAGACAATAAATAGCTAGGCATGATTTTCATTGACCCCTCAAAACCTATCTACATCTGAGGTTTGAGGGCTGGGCCAGAAGGGGAAAAAAATGCATGACCAAAGAGGGAACCACCAGATTAACCTCTATGTATAGCTGAGGAACAGAAACACCCTTTCCGACGCTTACTTAAGCTTCAAAGAAGTTAAATAAACACCCGTCTCATTTTTTGGAGGGTGTGTTCCATAGCTTAACGAAGAGAAGACAATGCCTTTTTCCTGTCCCTCAGCAAAAGCCTCCTCTGTCCAGCCACGAGAAAAACTGCTCTGCTACTCAGAAGACAAGCACCAAGGCCTTATGGGTTAAAAGCAATGCAAGTAATGTGCAAAAACGTGTGCATGGTGATCACCAGAATGAGGGTGAAAAAGCGGACACAACACACATACTCACTTCTGTTCAATATCTCAAATCCCCATCATTCTTAAAATCTAAAAGAAAACAATATGCAGCACACTCTCCACTGTGGGAGTGTCAGTAAGTCGGGATAAGTTTTACATCCTTGAAAAAAAAAAGAAAGAAAAAAAATGGTGTGAAAAGACGAAGAAACAGGCACGAAGTCCAGGAAGCTTCCAGCTCTCTGGGAAGCTCCTTCACAGCATAACGTTTCAGTTAATTTAGTCAAGTCAATTCTCCATAGAGTGAAAATGGCATGACCAGAGGGGACACAAAAGAAAAAAAAAAGAAAGAAAAGAAAAGAAAACCCTAATAGCTCTCGCCCCTCTCCTTAGCCTCAAATCAGACTATATTTGGCAAAGAAACAAACAACAAAACTAAACAAAAAAACACAGATTGGTCACATCGTCAATGGGTGACTGAGCTACAACTGCCTGCAGCTAATTTCATAATAAATACCACCAGAGACTTCAGAGAGAACAAGGAAATCGTTTCAAGAAGCCAGAGATGGTTTATGAGCAAAACAAAACAGCAATGCTGGGAAATCTATTGAATCCACTAGATGTTTCTGTCTATCACAGTCCAGACACAGCGCTGTGCCACAAATCTGACCCGTGACATTTTAGCGTTTGCAGTAACAACCTGCCACAACACAGATGGTTGATACCTGAAATAAACTAAAGAATTGTACCATCATTATTAACTAATGATGAGATTAATAGCATTAATAATAACAATAGCCCCAGAAAAAGAGGCAATGTTGAAGTATCAACTTCGGGTGTGTGCTAATCACAGTACTGCCTGCCATTGTAGGGAATGTTGTGTTCTCTGAAGATTCGGGCACAGGAAGGGCGTGGCAACACCGGCATAGTGAGACGGTGGGAGGTAAAGAAAAAAAAAAAAAGAGGAGGAGAACAGATGGTCCAGTGCTCTGCTTTACTCCCACTCTGTGGTTCCCGGAGGTTTGGATGTGAGGTCGTACATCACCCTAGAGATGCCTGGGATCTTCTTAATCTCACTGACCATCTTCAGCACAACCTGCAGGTAGAAGAAAGCATTAAAACTGTTAGACGTAGAAAAAAAACATTTGGTTTCTTAGAGAACAATTTGAAAGTGTCACGTTTGAACACCTAACTTGACTGATTATATCCATACATGCTGGCTATTGTAGTGAATTCATTTGCAAAGGATTTTTGCACAATGTTTTGTCTTGTCTGTCTATTATTTAAATTTTTTTTTATTCAAATCTTATTTCTTCTAAGTATTTGTATATGCACTGTTGATCCAGAGCTCTCGCAATTTCGTTTCCCTGTATACTTGTATACGGTGAAATGACAATAAAGTTCACTTTGACTTAATTTAACCTAAGGACGTGATGTTGCAACACAACACAGACATGACAAACACATTAAATGCAACTGTAGACCAGAAACACTGATACTAAGTAAAACAACAGAAAAACACAGGGCAGAAGTGCCCACCTCTTCAGGGATGTGGTTGTCGGGTGTAGCAGGGATTCCGGTCATAAAGTCACTGGTAATGAAAGTTCTGATGACGACGGAGCGCCTGCAGGAGGGCTGCTTCTGCAGTGGGTCACGGTCAAAATGCAGAGGCACCAGAATGACGGGCATCTGACTGATTTTACTTGAGTAGCCTGGAGATACAACATTAACATTTACATACATTAACATTAACACACCTCTTACGGTCACAATTCAGTAGTGTACCTTTAATGTCTAAGGTCTACTGTTTATCTGGAGCTGCACGTGGCTGTCTTTTTTTTTTTAAGGACATTTTCTGTTTGTTTTTGCTTGATGAACTTTTGCCATTTTATACACAAATGGAGCATTTTTCCCCAAAGGTATTCTGAAATTCTGTGGACAATCTCCAGATAAGCCAGATCTTGGAAGTAGCACATAAGGTTAGAACAATATTTAAAAGCCTGAACTTCCACATACTACAGACCATATGAGCAAATCAGCTCTTACCAGACTCCCTCAGGATGGAGTGGGCCACAAAATCAGCTTGTCTGAGCGTGCTCAGGACCCCTGTGGTCAGGAAGGTGGGCGTGATGTCAGTCGGTGGTTCCTTTACATGCGACCCGAAGACGTACACAACCCTGTACAGGAAAAAGGAGCACAAGCAAATAAGGCTATTACAGACAGGGGTTGTCTATTTTTGCTCTAATATCTAATGAGTACCTGCATGAATGAACTGGTACTCACCTTTCTGCGGCAATATTTTTTGCATGCATTTTAGTGCTAAATGATTCACTATTTTTTTTTTTTTTTTACATAAATACGAACATAAATTCAGCTAAATTTCCTGTAAAACTACACATTTTTAGTTCTGTCCAGAGAACACAACGAAGGCGCATCTTGGGATGGTGAAATATCGCTGCACTCCGAGGCGGGAGGTTTGAAAGTAGTCAATCCGAGAGTGTTATTCATTTCTCCTTGCTGCTGGTTGACTGCTGCCCTGTGTATTAAGCTGAGTTTTAGATTAAATTAATGTTTTGAGGCATTTTTTTTAGAGTTTAGACTATAAAAATAGGCATATACAAATTTGTTTGTTTTTTACCACATCTGCCGCAAATTTCTGGGGTTAACAGTTACTCTTTTCCACTCTTTCTAGCTTTATGTTTCTTAAAACCGGATGCCCCCCATCCTTTTGGTACACAATTATTTTAAGACAAATGTACTATTTTTCTTGCCCAAGTTATTATAGATCCAGTGTGAAGTTACTCAAGTGAAGACTGAAAACTGCTGCACATTTTACTCTTCATCCCATGCAAGCGTACTTATGTCAGTCCCTGCTTATAGTCCTATTAAATACACAGGACACCATTCAATGATCAAAAGGCAGACTGGAGAAAGGTGGAGGGTGGAGGGTATAGGTTGGTGTGTATTCAGTTTTCCCTGGCTAGACTTCAGCCTCAAATCAATCAGCAACTGATGTAATGAGTCTGACCACTTCCTCATGATTTATGAAGGGGATATTACAAATGAAGCATACGGACTTACCTGTTGATAGAATGGCAGATGCGAGGGATGAGTCTGGCAAGGAACATGAGCGATTCCCAGTGAGGAGCTTCTTTACTGGTTACCCCACACACGTAGCTGTACGACCGCGAGTCGCCCTGCTCAAAACACAGACTGATTTTCAGCTTTAAGAGTTGATGCTTAGTACAAATAAAGTACTACCCAATAAGAATGCCCTGTGAACCAAATGCTAGTTGCACGGCCTCAGCGACAGAAATAGCGTGTAAATCAACAGAAGTAATAGTAAAGTAACATTATCAGCATAATATAATAAGCAAATCTGCCAAAGTCCTATTTTGGTGTTAAAAAGCTACAGTTTACTATGTCGATCCTTTTGCAGACTTTTTGTGTGGCTGTTGCTATTTTGCCTTTTTTACCTTGTTGCATTTGCATTTCAGAGTTTCCTTATCCAAGTTTTTTTTTATAATGAATCACAGTAACTAAGTAAATTCCTGTCATTAAGGCACTGGTGATGAAAGTTCTGATGACGACGGAGGGCTGCTTCAAAATGCAGAGCCACCAGAATAACATGCATTTGACTGACTTTACTTGAGTGGCCTGGAGATACAACATTAACACACACCTCTTATGGTCACAATGTCTACAGTCTGTAACTAAAAAAAGTTGCATATGTTTGACTTCTCAAAACTTGGCTGAATGTCATAATATCAAATTGATTACTATGTAATTATTACTCCATTATTTTGAGATAAAATGTCATTATGAGGATATGAAGTCAAAAATATCAAAACAATACTTTTTTTTTTTTTTAAACAATTCCCCCAGGAGAACTAAAAAAAACCCAGTGCTGGACCCTAACCTTAGGAGTTGTGCATCCCTGCATGAAGTCAAAAGCATTGGTCACTATTTTGACTAAATATTGAGAATGCAAGCCATAATACAACCACCCCATACAAGAGCAAACAGTCTGCAGACAGCCTGTCCTTGTCGTTTCATTTAGAAAACTGTCCCTTACATGGAATTTGAATAAGTAAAAAATTATTAGCTAGCGCTGAATGCTGGAATTTCATGTTTGATTTACTGAACTACCCTTGCTTAAACCATACACCACTTCTCCAGACTAAGGGTGCTGCACCATCTGAGCAGAAGGGTAAATTTAGCAGTGTGCGGTCCTGGGACAGGAAGCGTAGGGAAAGAACACCCAGCCCTGTTCCAGTGAACTCGTTTCAGAGCAGCATGGGAGCAAACAGACTAGACTAGACAGGATAAAGCCCAAAAGGCTGAATGTATTCACAACAGAGTAAGTATTATTAAAGAACCACAAGCTTACACAAATGTAAACAATAAAAAACTTTCACAGTGCTCCCATAACCAGAGTGAGAGAAAGAGCAAGAGAGAGCAAAGAAATGCAGACAGACAGAAATAAACTTTTAAACACTGCGTCACAGTGTCTGTGGTTAACCACGGTACTGGAACAGCAGTGTAAAGAAAAACACGGGCCTAAGAAATGAATTGGTGGTCAGTGAAGGACAGAAAGGAGTTTAGCGCTCTGGGGAAAGGGGTGAGGCACTTCCAACTTCCAACTCGCAACTGGGGAGGCGAAACAAACTAGTTCATCACAGAAACAAGACATTTATAACCGAGTAAACAAGCACTAAATGGCTAAAAACATGACTCAAAGTTCACATTTTCCCCGATCAGCCGAGAATAGTTTGGTGTCTAAATTTTGTTACACTTTTAAAAGAATCACCCAAACATAACTTAATTGTGAACACCAACCCTGGTCATGACTGAAGTTTGGTTTGTTTTTAAAGATCACAAAAATTGAGTCCTAAACCACAGAGACCATGCTCCATCTTGAAGAAATGATTTGGGTGATTGGTGACTCCAGGAGTTTGTCCTGGAGTTTACTCATATTTTCAAAAGGGGTTTTAGAAGCTCTGAAGTTCCCATAGATACGTAAAAATGGAGGATGGAGGAATGTTCACCTGGACGCCCACAGTTTTGATTGGCAGCAGGAAGGCATTTAGTGAATGAAGGCTGGTGATCTGCATCAGTTTCTCCTCTTCCTCATCCGATATGCACGACTTCACTCTCTGCAGCAGTGCATGTGGCTGCAAAAAACCCCAACATGTTAAAAGCAAGAATTCAACCAGAAATCCAAATGTATATTGCTAATAAAACAAGTGACAGAAAAGACTAATGCTAGCAATACTCAAATTAGTCAAAAATATACTTCCGTCAAAAATAAGGGCTGCTGGAGTCTGTGTAGAACAGGTTTTGGTAGCACTTGCTAAAAATGTAAATGTGGTGTAAACTTGAAAGCAGGGAGGCATTTCACCAAGCAGAAACTCTCAGTTGACCAAATAAACAAACTAAAAATAAAATGTCCCCTCTCTTACTCCAGGTAGTCAAGCAGCCAAGACATTGTTTTTCTTTTAAGGACAGTTCTGGTGCTACAAAGCTAGTGCTACTAACTAGTGGTGCAACGGATCAAAAAATTCACGGTTCGGATCGGATCATGGTATTAAGTCACGGATCGGATCACTTTTC
>JBBPDC010000019.1:14912538-14935558 GCA_037974485.1 Hemigrammopetersius urotaenia
CGGATCACATGCGTGCCGAACCGTGGAGAGGGATCGGTTCGGATCCCGGATCAACAGTGATCCGTTGCACCACTACTACTAACAGATCAGTAATCAAGTCACCCAAATCATTTCCTTAAAATACATGCTTCAAACTTTTTTTAGCCATTGTCCAGCTCTGTACACACGTTGATACAGTTTATGGCTTCCTGTGAGAGCAATAAAAACCTCACACTTACTGAAAACTTGTGCTTTGTGAAACACCCCCTAGGAACCATGTCTGTTTCTGGATTGAGAAAATTGCCTCCTACCTTTTTAACACTGGCAGAGAAGTCTGTGATAATTTTCAGGATGTTGTTGGTCTCAACAAAGTCTTTGCAGACGTATGGTTCATCAGCACAGATGACTCTGATGGCCAAACCTGGACCTGCAGTGCACGCGCACACAATACAGGAAGTTAGCACTGAGCAAGACCACTCTTTCAGCAGGACATTTGAGCTTCTGAACCACAGGGTTCTGAGCACTATGCATGCTGTGTAAAGCAAAGACAAACACCAGCTCAGTATGTAACCTGATTTTTAACCTAGGGATGTCCCAATGGGAGGACCCCCCTGCTCCCACATTACCAACCAATACATATACACACGACAGGTTAGCAAACTGGATGCATTCAGAAAAATCAGCACTAATTGAGACAGAAGAGAAACGTTAGTGCCATCTCATGCCTGCATACACAGCACCTGAATCTAGAAGAGCCTAATAGCTTTTAAATGTTACCCTATACTAACTGACTGTCACTTTGTAAAAATCAAGCCCCGGTTCAGGATGACCTCAGTCAATCAGGTTCAGTCCATTTTGCTCTCTTCAACACACTAAACTGCTAATGGTGCTTGAACAGGGAAATCACCAGACTCTGCTGGACTCCACAGAAGTGTTTCTCTCAATGCTAAAAGATGCTGAATCATTTTTGCACAGTGTCTTCAGACGGTCTCTTTTTGTGGGTTTGTGAAGCTCTGGCCAGTCCTCACCAGGGAAAGGGTGTCGAGAGACAATCTCCTCGGGGAGCCCCAGCTCTCGGCCCAGCGCCCGCACTTCATCCTTGTGGAAATCTTTCAGAGGTTCGATTACTTTGCCCTGGTGGTCAGGCAGTCAACACACACCAAAACAGAGAGGCAGAGACAGAAAAATAAGTCAGATTCTCTCATCACGAGTTAAGACAGCACTTGTTTACATTGCAACATGCCAAAGCTCTGACACCAGTCAGCTAAAAATGTTGTAAAAGGCTTCTGCTGTTCTTTGCCAGACTGAGCCAATATGAACACGACTGTGATATTGCAATTTTGAAATAAAATAATAATAAACGCAAAAACGCTTTGCAACATGGTGATTAGTTTGCGGGTTCATATGCATACCGCAGCTTTATACAGTGTATAACAATGGCCAATATCATATATTCACATAAAAAATTCATATGAATTTATTGAGAGTATATTTCTCCCAAATTGCTGCCACTTTTGACTGCTTGAAAGGTGGCAGACCAACTCTAAGCATTACTTTTCTTATTAGCAACATTAGCACTATTCGCACCAGCTGATGTGCAATCGGGTCTAACCTCATCTCGGAGTTTGCGGATGAGCTCTGTATCATTGTGGTGCGTTTTGATGACCTCAGCTTTGCCACTGGCCAGATGGGAGGCGCTCTCTATCAAGTCTGGTCTCAGCGTGCCCTGTGCCAAGTACACCTCCTCTGGCTTCAGGTTCATCTCACCAATGACCTCATTCGCTACCTGGAAGACAAATATAGCAATACAGCAATAAAAACACAGAAGGAGAATTACTAGTACTACAGGTGGACAATTAAGCATTCAATTAAATCACTATGCAGAGACATAGCAAGGAGTTTCATTATAGACCCTTAAGCCAGGAAAACATCACTCTAGGTGGGTAGTTACACTTATTAAAATGAGTCTTAAAATACATCTTTATCGTATTGGGGTAAATATGTGTAAGATGCAGCAAACTACACAAGGTACTGCAATGCTTATTCATCCTTCAGAATCATCCATCCATCCATTATCTACCCCTTTTTCCCCGCAGTCCGAGTCGCAATGGGCGAAGGCGGGGAACACCCTGGACAGTCGCCAGCACGTCGCAGGGCCACATACAGAGACAGACCACCATTCACACTCACATTCACACCTAGCGGCAATTTAGAGTGCTCAATTCACCTATTCCCCAAAGCATATATTCTTCAGAATCAATGGATTTTTAACACTCTAACAGAAGGACAGAACTGGACAGTCATCTGTGTTGCCAATGACAACGTCCTGCATGCATGCTTCTTCCACTCACCTTAACGAAAGTGTCTCCAATGATCTTCCTTTTCTCCTCAGGGTTGGTGGTCATGTTGAGGGTTTTGCTGATGCGTTTCCTGGGCGTCCTGTCCTCCTCCGAAATGGGCAGTGTTGTGGTGCCGTTGTAGAATGTGTGCGCTGCATTAACCACTGAGCAGAAAGATTCAGTTACTGAACTATATATACACCCAGTAATTTCAGTCATTTTAATTTAAACAATGCATAGGGTAGCCACAAAAGGCTTCCTCAGGTCATTACTGGCAGGCTGAACAGTCCACAAATGGGTGCTAGTATCAAACCATCACTAAACTTCTGAACAAGACCTTACACGAATAAGAGAAAAAAACTAGCGCATGGTACCTTTAAGCTTAATGCCAAGTTTAGTGAGCGCCTCTTCTACGCTCTGGCTCTCTCTCTTCCTCATGAAGCCATTATCGATGTGGACAGCAATCACTTGGTCCTGATTCAGAGCCTTATTCAAGAGGGCCGTACACACAGTGGAGTCCACACCACCGCTCAGCAACACCTGCACATACAGATATAAATTAAGAAGCTAAAAAGTTTGTGGTACAATTACTTGTCAAAAGGTAAACATAAATGCTGGGTGGTGCATCCCTTATTGTTTATTAGAATATTAATTAATAGTCAATTAACATAACAGTAAATTGCCCTCATAATTCACTCTGTATCCTACAATAACGAGTGATTAGCCCTTCTTACTCTTGAGCCCATTCAAAAAAAGTCCAATAAACAGAGAACACATGAGGCATGGTTCGAGGGGTCTTTGAATGGCTGAAATAATCTAAATCTATTACGGACCTCGGCGTATTCGCTGGAGATTAGGTCCAATTTACAGAAGCTAAAGGAGGCAATCGCCTAGCTTCGGTAAAGAGATCGGAATAATTAGAGCTTTTAATTACTCGCTCTCATACCACACACATACAATTAAACCCCCCCCACCACCACCACACACACACACACACACAGCCCAGCTCTGCCTCGAGTCCCTTGATTACTCTGGAATGAGAGGAATTAGCCTGCTCACAAGGCTCAGACCCAAGCCTGAAACTGCATGCATTTAAATATGGTCATTAGATCCAATACAAATACCTAGACAGGCACACTTGCAGCACCAGACTGTAGCTCCATACCTATTTCTTAACACCTGATCCAGTGGAGTATGGTTTCTTTGGATGTGCATACTTAAGATATTTCTACTAGTGTAAAAGCAAAAAACAGAATTATTCCTCAACTCTATGGGACAGCTTTCCAAACCCTTGGTCTAAGCCTACACAAAGGACAATTCCCAATTTTAATTCTTCAGTGACACTGAAATTTTGTTCAAGATTAGGCTTCATCCATGTTTGGGAAACAAGTACAAAGGATTGTCATCCTTTCTATGGAAAGGTTATCTATCGTTTTATCCTTTCTAAATCTCCATTCAGTACTTTTCTTGTCTGTTGAAAGAAAGTCCAAACTTAACAACTAATTTATAGAGAACATTCGTATTTAAATTAAAAATACAGGTCATAAAAATTGCATTTAGGTATTTTCCTGATCCAAGATCAATAGATGCTTGCCCTCACCAGCACTTTGGACTTGTCCACTTTTTCCCGGATCTCACGGATGCAGCCCAGCTGCCGGTTCTGCACTGTGAAGTTGCTGGTGCAGCCAGCAATCTCAAACAAGAAATTGCGCAGCATGTGCATCCCTCGTTCCGTCAGGTCCACCTCAGGGTGAAACTGAGTGCCATAGAGCTTCTTCTGTTCATTAGCAATGCCTGAAAGTGACAAAGGGAACTTCTCAAAATGGCAGGGATTAACTCAGACAATTTAACTGTTCTACCAGTTATAAATGAGTCTTTGTAGGTACTTCATACAGTGAAATATGTGGAAGTTCGCAGTAATTGAGTCAGTGCCACTTAACAGAGAATCTCTAATAATGGCTTCACAACTTTAGGCCAATTCTATGCAGTTTTCACATATTTTGCTACACTATAATGTTTACTCTGTGAACACAAGAGGTTAAAGTGCACAAAATCACACGAGTGGCTGCCGACCTGCAATTATGTTGCCAGACTGAGCGACGACTTTGAACCCATCTGCAACTTTATCCACACTGTCTCCATGGGTCAGCAGCACCATCTCCTCTTTCTGTAGACCCCTACACATACATACACACAGAAATGTGTAAGAAAAGCATACCACAAAATATGTATGTTTATAATTGCACGCACACACACACATATATATACAAACACACAATTGTTGGCCCCTGCTGAATTTGTAAGTTTACGGTCTTAGAAAACTGAAGTTTCTAATTTACGCGCTTTGGAGAGTGAGTCAGACGACATAAAGTCTGATTTATTGTGTCACGACAGCAATGATGAACAGATGCACTTTGAGCTTCCTCTTTATCCAGTCTAAGATCATTCCGATGAGTAAGTAGCCTATGTTAGAAAATAGTTTGTCATGTCATGTTTACACAGTATTTAAAAAAAAAAAAAAAAAAACTAATTTCATTACATTTGCTTTACCCACATATCATTATTGCAGAGGTTCTCCAGAATAAAACCATATGCGTCTCTTTTGCATAGACGTTTTTTTAAACACTTACAAAATGTAAAGGTGTAGCAAACTACCTTGGACCTCAGAGGGTTAACAGTGGTTCATTAGAGTTTAATATCACTAGCCACACCCAGGCCAGATTACTGCCACACCTGTTCTCAATCAAGAAATCAGTTAAATAAGACCTGCCTGACAAAGTGAAGCAGACCAAGAAATCCTCAAGAGCTAGACGTCATGCCAGGATCCAAAGAAATTCAGGAAAAAAATGAGAAAGGAAGTAATCATCCTGGAAAAGGTAATAAAGCAGTTTCTAAAGCTTTGGGACTCCAGCGAACCAGTGACAGCCATTATCCACAAATGACGAAAACAGTGGTGAACCTACCCAGGAGTGGCCGGCCAACCAAAATTACCCTAGAGCGCAGCGGTGACTCATCCAAGAGATCACAAAAGTCCCCACAACAACATCCAAAGAAGGCCTCAGTTCGGTGTTCATGGCTCCACCATAAGAATGAGGGCAAAAAAGTGCAAAAAAACAAAAACAAAAAAAAAAACATTGCAAAGCAAAAGGAACATTAAGGCTCGTTTAAATTTTGCCAGAAAAACATCTTGATGATCCCCAAGACATTTGGGAAAATACTCGGTGGACAAAACTTTTTGGAAGGTGTGTGTCCCATTACTACAGCTGGTGTAGAAATAACACCGCATTTCAGAAAAAGAACATACCAACAGTAAAATATGGTGGTGGTTGTTTGGGGCTGTTTTCAGGACCTGGAAGACTTGCTGTGATAAATGGAACCATGAATTCTAACAAAAACTCCTGAAGAAGAATGTCCGTCCATCTGTTCATGACCTCAAACTGAAACCAACTTAGGTTCTGCAGCAAGACAATGATCCAAAACACACCAGCCAGTCCACCTCTGATTGGCTGAAGAACAAAATGAAGACTTGAGTAGCCTAGTCAAAGTCCTGACCTGAATCGTATTGAGATGCTGTGGCATGACTTTAAAAAGGTGGTTCATGCTCAAAAAATATGGCTGAACAACAATAATTCTGCAAAGAAGAGTGGGCCAATAATCCTCCACAGCGCTGTAAAAGACTCATTGTAAATCATCACAAATGCTTGATTGTAGTTGTTGCTACTAAGGGGAGCTAATCAGACTGCACTGTACCTCGCGGGCGTTTTTCTTTGGTATTCTTTGGTATGTGCTGCGTGGTAAATACAGTATTTACAGTAATTAAATGCAATTTTAGTAATAAAATACAGTAAAATGTAAATCATTTTTACAGTTCAATAATTCACTGTTCATCCCGTGGCACATCTTATTCAGGTGCTTCAGGCGGAGTGGTATTGTAGTAACTCGCCGGTTAAAGTAGACACTGGACAGTGACTGAGCTCAGCAGCCTCTTTTAATTTAATTTACAGTAAAAAAAAAAAAAAATTACAGGGCTTTAAGAACAACAAAAGTTTGGTTCGAGGGAAAAAATGGCTGGATCCGAAACACTAATTTCATTTGAAATTTAGCTTAATACATTACCCTTAATAAAATGTAAAGGTAAACCCGTATATAGGGGCGCACTGGCAATCTGTGCGTTCTGGAAAAGACCAGAACGGCTGTCCATTTTTAGCACTGCCACAGAAGCGGATACGGTCCTCCTGATGGGCGTACGGTGCTCTAGTTGATGCCATAATGGTGTGCTACAGTGGCATACATTTTTTCCTTCCCAGTGTATATCCAATAATTCAACCTACTCCTGGAGTGTCTCGCACGTTCTATTGCACTGAGGCGCATTGCCAGAACAAGAACAAAACGAAAACACCAGAACAGGAAGGCAGCAGCCAAGAACAAGAAATTTAGCTTAATTTATATCTGGATTACAATTTATTTTATTAGTAAATCATTTTACCTAATCATTTAGAACTAAAACGCTAAAAAAAAATCAAGAGAATATTTGCAGTTTCCGCATTATTGTGGGGATTTCCGCATACAATTATCTGTACAGTTCTCAGAAAAAACCCGCCCAAGACTGATTCCGCGACTCCTGATCCGCGTAAGACCGGGGGGTTACTGTACACACACACGCATACGTACACACAGTAGGTTCAGAGAAGCATGAATAGTAAAGAAATTGGCATGCAAACATACCTGAAAAGGGAACAGGAGTTGTCTATCCCAATGCTGAACACACCATCTTCTCGGACGCTCTTTCTATGCACTGTGCCTCCAAACACTTTATTCATCATCTGCCCCACACACCAAACAAGCAGTGAGATATTGAAAAGAGGCATTGTGATAAAACACGGATACATTGTCAAGATGTCATGTTAAATATGATACATTACATTGTGCTTTAAGACCCACGTATAATGAAAAAACGCGTTGTTTTGGTAAAAAAAATATATGCCTAAAATCGGCTACTTTTATAGTGTCATTTTAAACTCAGTTTTATGTGTTACCCTTAAAGAAAACCCCGTAATCGCCTTTTAATTTAAATTCCCTGCCGAGATATGCAACTCGCGAGTATTGGGACACAGCGGCAAGGTGAACGGTTTTCGGAGAATAAAACCTGATCTACTGGGGTTTAAAATACAAATGAGGGCTTGTTGGAAAGGTCTCCTGGAGATCTACCGAACTGTGGAGTTTGAAGTGTCTGAGTACAAAGAAAGTTGCGGGACAAAGGTATTGGAACACCATGGCAAGGTGAACAGGTCCCTTGTGTGAAAACATCCAGAAAAAATATTTTTATTGCCACAAAAAAGAAAAAAAAAAGGCAAAGTTTATTTGCAGTTTCCGTGTTATTGTGGTCCGCGTAAAACTGGGGGGATTACTGTGTACCCAAAAATACAGCTTAGTACTTTGATTGTTTTGCCCATATTATACTATTGTGTAAAAGGTGTCTCCAATGATCTTTCACTTTCTCTCCCTCAAAATAAAATGATATATATGCCTCCTAATATGCTCCCAAAACAATTATAAATGCAGTTTAATACATTACCCTTAATTTTTCAAGGTCAACCCATATACCTACTGAACAGTGTACACTGAACTCCTTTCTCCAGTACTCTCCAGTAAAATACTAATACCCTATATACTGTAATTCAGTTACATTTACTATAATAAAAATACAGGGCTTTAAGAACACTCAGCGAAACACTGGAAATATTGCTGAATTTATTTTAATATTAATGGTATGAAATTATATTTATCTTAATATTTAGCATGGAAAATTATATATTGCCATGAACAAGCAAAAAAATAAATGTCTGGGGTCTCTGCAAACAATTAGTTTGGTTCTAAGAAAAAAAATCCGACTGAAGCCGCAAACTCTGAACCGCGAATATGCTGGGGTTTACTGTACTCCCTAAACTGAAGGACCTACTTCTACAAACACTGGAGTCTCTCCCTCACCTGCATGCCATAGCAGATGCCCAGGACAGGTTTCCCAATGGTGAATATAGCCGGGTCAAACCAGGGTGCGTCTTCAGCATATACAGAGTTAGGACCTCCAGATATGATGATGGCCCTGAGAGAAGAGGTGCAATTTCAAAACACAGTAGTCTGTCATAATTACTACATAATCGCATGATTGCACCTACTTGAGCTAATCACTGTTTTTTTAATCAAGCAATTATTTCAACTAACCGCACTTGTTATTTCACGCTTGTGCAGTGACCAACAGAACATCAGAATCAGAAAACTTTTATTTATCCCAGAGGAAATTGCTAAATGGGTGAAGCATTCCTCTTACACAACTCATTTTTGCACTTTCAGAAAAAGTGAAATGAAAAGCATTATATACATAATAGTTATGGTGGTTTATAAGCATCTATTATAGATCAGCCAAACATCTAAGACATCTTCAACTGCAGTTTTAAGTGTCTCAGACACAAAGATATGAGCATATCCCTCACCTGAAGCCCTGCTCTCTGATGGCAAAGGCAGGGGTCTCGAGGGGCAGAATCTCCGACTGGACGAACAACTCTCGCACTCGTCGGTCGATCACCTTCCCATACTGCGCCCCGGCGTCCAGGATGACCACGGCCCCCTCATAGTCGCACAGTTCATCTTTAGGCTTGCCACTGATATCCAACTGAGGGAACAAATACAAATCTTCAATCCTTGTGGGTTAAGCAGGAAGAAATGACATCCATTAAGCCTCATGATCACATTAGGAATCACGAGAGCTGCATGAGATGGTCTTTGCTTTGCTGTTAAGCTCAAATAGGTGAAAAATATCATGTTAGGCTAAAATCCAGCAAGGAAACAGGTCTGAGCACCACTGCACAGGTCCTGCATAGACTAGAATTAGACTTCAGAATGTGCTGTGAAGTACTACAGCATACAAGGTCCTTCTTGATCAACTGGATTCAGTGTGCTGACAGTTTTCCATGCCGTCACATGGCCTTTGCTAGATACACAACAGACAAGAGTATAATCTCTGGAATTTGGAGTCGGAAATGTGTATTCAATCACAGCTCTTGATGAGGTATTCGTCAGGGGGTGGGATGGTTAATACCAAATTTATAATTCATCACAAATCATTTTTATGTGAACATTTTCCCAACCTTATTTAAAACAGACTGGTTTTATGACGGTGCTTGATTGATATACACAGGTTCTCTCTTTTCTGTTTGGCTGCCCAGTATTGGTACAGGCTGAAAAACTCCTTTGAAAGCATGAATAGTTTTGTTACTACACAAAACTACAGTTTGAAACCTGATTTTATAGCTTTGTTTCCACATATGAAGTGACTGGACGGAGAAGTGAATATACATTTTGAAACGTCACAAATATTTGCACAATTTCAGAAAGGCAACTTTTTAGAGCAGTATAATTGCAAGACTAATATTTTGTCCATATCAAGCAGGCCTATTTGTCACATAAAGCAAAAATAGTCTCACTATACTGATATAAGTGCTAAAGATCAAGAGTGAACGTATTTCAGCCTCTACTACATACATGTTTATCAACTGAGGGTGAGGAAGGTATACTGAACGGTACTGTTACTACGTCAGTGACTGAACTGTGCAGATGGTAAGATTACAGTCTAATTTAGTTTAAACACGTTCTGTGGAGTCGTACGCCGAGTTTGGTTTAACATCTACACCCCAGAACTACTTTCAGAAACTAAATCCATCCAAGTCAGAGGTTCTAAACGAGCCATGGAGTAGAAACAGTCCCCACGTGGTAAGCGTCGTTAAACTTTTTCTTCAAACTTTACAAGCCTCGTAACGCCCGGACCCTGAAACCCTGGCCTATCTGACAGCGAACAGCCCACAAAAAGGATTCTCGAGTGAAAAATAAACATAATACTTTCTATCCGTGCTGGCCTGTGCCACATCATAGTCCTGATCCTGAGGTCGGACAGCGTTTCGCTGGCACCGAGATGCCTACTTTTGGCCAAACTGCGTTTGAAATATAAACATATGTACAAAAACAACACCACGACCCGCTTTAACGCTTCGTATCATTTCGCTACTTTTTGTTGAGATGTAAATTTGGGCAAGAATAAGCCAACACAGGCTCAGAAAAGGGCATTAGCATTATAGCATTAGCAGCGTTGGCTGAGCTAGCTGCCCGGTTTAGCTTTCCCAGTTTAGTGAAACTGCACTTTGAGCTCTAGGACACCTGCTAAAACAACGTGAATGGGTCGCCACAAGAGTGAGTATTTAAAGCATCCAGCTTGAAGAGTCGTTGGAGCGTTCTGATGAAAACCAAAAGCTGCTAATGTGTTTGCTAGCTTGCTGCTACCCGGACGTGCTCCAAGTTTCAGCCCGAGACATGCAGGCCCTAACCGGCTAGCGTTGGCGCCACCGACCGGGCCGGCTAGAGCAGAGCCTGTTGCCACTGCCCAACACTCAGCCTGGCTTAGCCTGTCAGCCTTGCAGTGCTTTCTAAGGTCCACAGCCGCGTACGGTCGTGCAGGGAGGCATACTGACCTTGGTATCCCCGTTACACAGCGCCATGAGTGCAGGGCTGCTCTGTGTTCGGCGGTTTAGCGCTGTCTGCTCAGAGAGGCTGGTCTTGGTCTGATCCCAGGCTTAGGGTGATCTTAGTCTCGGCTCTCCGTACCTCCAGCTCGCCTGCTGCCTCCAGACCTATCTGCTCTAAGTGTTTCTCCTCGGAGTGAGCGATAAATTTGTTAAAAAGGGAGGAGTTTGGAGTTGGAGTCAGAGGAAAAACTTTCCTCTGAAGGTCTGAAACAGAGAGGCTGGGAGTCTCCACAGCGCAGCACGTGAATGTCATTTTTTAACTCCGGTCATGACATTTGTTTTTGCGTTTTTCCCTCGCTTTAAAATATATTTTAATGTTAAATATACGCTAATCTGAATGTGACTTCGGTATTTAAATAGGTAAAAGGTAAAAATATAAAAACCCTGTCTGGTGGTTTAAATAGAGTGCTGAGGCTCAGGGATCCTCTCCTTGTACGCGTACATATTAGTGACAAATTTACACTATATGAGCAAAAGTAATTTGACACAAATTTTAATACTTCTAGTGAAGGGCAACCTTAATGCATTTTGGACAACGACAGGCTTCCAAATTTGTGGACACAGTTTAGGGGAAGAAACGTTTTTTATTCCAGCATGACTGTCCCCCAGTCACAGTGCACAAAGCAAGGTCTATAAAGACATGGCTGGATGATTTCAGTGTGAAAGAACTTGACGGGCCACAAAGTGCCTTAACCTCAACCCCATCCAAGGAAACAGAAAGGCTGGGCTGGTTATTCCCCAGAGGCAACCCGTTCCACACATGAATGTCATGTTTAACTTGTGTTATGACATTTGTTCTTGTTTTTTGTGTTTTTTCTAACTTTCAAAAAACTGCTGTTTCAAGTCAAATCAAGTAGGTTTCATTGTGATTTCAACCATAAACACATAAAACAGTGTTCCTCCATAGTCCTACACAATTAACAAAAACAGACCCAAAAAGAACGAAGACAGAGTGACACAAGACTGCATAAGTTCAGACAAGACAAAAGGGAGTGCAAGAAAAAACAACACAGGAGCAACAAAATAACCAGACAAGACAATATTTAGTGCAGCCGACAATTCCTAGAGTACAAGTCTGAGTCCTAGAGTACAGACTGCTGAGCCTCAGGGATCCATCTGCTTGCACGTACAGATTAGTGACTTATATACCTTATATTTTTTTCTATAATTGTTCATTTTAAGAGCCAAACTTTAAAAGCCAAACTCAATAACTCAAAGTTATTGAGTCATATTCTGCTTAATATGAATGAACAGTCCACTTCCTCTTTCAGTGTTTAATTTGCATACAACATAGAAAAGTAAGATACCAACAGGAAAAACACACACCCATCAGGGGCTGGTAAAGAAAAAAAAGAGAGAAAAACACAATTACACAAATATTAGTGAACATTCTCATTCTCATTATTATTATTGTTATTACAGTTAAGTCATTTATATTTGGGACTGACTATACTGTAAGCCATTGTTGACCTTCTCATACAGGGAGCCACAGTGCTACGCTAAAAG
Organism: Hemigrammopetersius urotaenia; assembly: GCA_037974485.1. Taxonomy (NCBI): domain Eukaryota; kingdom Metazoa; phylum Chordata; class Actinopteri; order Characiformes; family Alestidae; genus Hemigrammopetersius; species Hemigrammopetersius urotaenia. The sequence goes on from JBBPDC010000019.1 coordinate 14,924,936, forward strand.
CGTTAGATACACGATATGGACAAAAGTATTGGGACAACTGTTTTTCAGCGTTTGGGCTAGGCCCCTTACTTCCAGTGAAGGGCAATCCTAATGCTTTAGCATACCAAGACATTCTAGACAAAGGCATGCTTCCAACGTTGTGGACAAAGTTTAGAGAAGAACCTTTTCTAAGCATGACTGTGTCAAGTTGCATAAAGACATGGTTGGATGAGTTTGGTGTGGACTAACTTAACTGGCCACATAAGCCCCCAACCTAAACCCCAACCAACACTTTTGGGATTAACTGGAACAGAGACTGCGAGCCAGGCCTTCTTGTCCAACATTAATGCACAACAGAATTAATGTACACAAATTCAGGCAGCAACTATCCAAAGCTTGTGGGAAGCCTACCAAGAAATGGAACAGAAACAGAGCATGATGATTCCGGATATAGTGAGATGTTTGGTGGCGCAGGGGTTAGCGCTGTTGCCTCACAGCAAGAAGGTCCTGGGTTCGACTCCCGGGTTGGGCGCAGGGTCTTTCTGTGTGGAGTTTGCATGTTCTCCCCGTGACCGCGTGGGTTTCCTCCGGGTACTCCGGTTTCCTCCCACCACCAAAAACATGCGTGCTTTGGGTAATAGGTGAATTGGACACTCTAAATTGCCCCTAGGCGTGAATGGTTGTCTATCTCTGTATGTGGCCCTGCAACGTGCTGGCGACTGGGTGTACCCCGCCTTCGCCCACTGCAGCTGGGATAGGCTCCAGCCTATGCGGGGGAAAAAGGGGCAGATAATGGATGGATGGATGGAATAATCTATTTCACATGCATTACATAAGTATTTCGTGTGTGTGAGTCCTTTTCATCTGTATAAGTATTTCATAGTATGGATGCATGAGTGACAGTTTCTATGTGAACGCGTCTGTGTTTCAAATGTGTTTGTGTAACAAAAAACGGCCCCTCATATTTTAGTCGTTTTTCAGAAATAAATGACTGTGAGCAGAGCTGAAGGTGTGATTTTATCTGAGACTGCCATCTAGTGGGACAATTTATATATATATATATATACCACATATACCACATCATTCTTTTAATTTGTTGAGTGAAACGGTCCTGATGTCAAGGAGTCCATTAGGAATGTTTAAGAATTACTTATTCTGTGGGCATGCCCCTTGTCATATGCTGCATCACATGCACTTAAGCATCCTTTTTAACACAGTCCACGTGGCGCTCCATGCTCAACATACAGTCATTCATTATCCGTGTTAAAGAAGCATGGGAGTCCTCATCCATGGCAGATTTATTCAAATGCATTAGACCACATCCCACTCCCACAGCCCCTTTTCACACAATGTGCTCATGATCATAAAGTTGCATTTTAGCACATAATTCTCCAAAAGACCAAACAATGCAGAGTTCCGTGAACGTTCAGAGAATGTGTTTGCTGAGTTTTTTGGTAATATATATGCCGTATACAATCAGGTCATGTAAAATGTGCTCCGGTGTGATATATATTTAAACGCATTAGTATTAGTATAATACTATTTTCTATACATGATAACTGAACAAGATTCAAGAGAGTTTGTCAGCCCAGTCACATACACAAGTACACAGAGGGTTGAAATAGCATTCTCTGAAGCAAACAGTGTAGGACAAAGACAGACAAAGGTAAACAAAGACAAAATCTTTTCTTGTTGTTGTTGTTGTTGTTATTGATATGATCAGAATCAGAATCAGAAAACTTTACTGACCCCGGAGGAAATTGCAAAGACACACAGAGACACAGAGACAAGAACAATAATACAGCCGCAAGTGGCAATGAATGGGATCCAAGTTGTTTGCAGTCAGTCCTCCAAACCACAATGCTGACAGGTTTGGTATTTGCAGAAATTGACTGAAGTGATGGTACCATAAATTATAACTTGTAGCGTCTAACCCAGTAAAGGCAATAGCCACAGATACGGTTTTAAATGTCTATTTTTGGCAAAAAATGTGGCTTATTCTGATGATGACAATACATAAACATGTTCATTTTGAAACACATGTGCCTTAAAATCTCAAAAGTATGTGTAATTATCAAACATGCATTTTGGCTCACCATTTAGCCCTATTGTCAAAATAATACAAAATTTAGTATTGAAATATTGAAAGTGTTGAAAGATACAAATGTGGAAGCCTGCAATAGGGATGCATCATTTCAGAAAATCCAGTTCAGAAAACTGTGGTGTTAAGTAGCTTAAATATTGGAACAAGGTGTATCAGACATCCGTGTGCTCTAGTGTCAGTAGTTCAGGCTCCAGAAGATGAAAAGGCACAATTACAGGAGAAATTATAGACTGAACTTGAAAATTCAGAAAGACAATCAATTGAGGACCGCATAGCTGAAATTAATGCAGATCTTTAAATGCAAAGGGTGGGGCTTGCAAATCCGTCTTCTCAAGGTGAGCAAGGGGTTAGATAGTCAGAAAGAGAAAAACACCCAACAGAAAAAATGCTTGAGCTCAAAAAGGTGGAAATCATAAAAAAGGAGAGAAAGTTTACGTTCATATATGTAAACTTCAAGGCAGAGGCTCAGTTCGTTAGAACTAAACTGAAACAAAAATTAGGCGAAATGATAATAGCCATAGACAAAAATGAGTCCGAACTAAAACAAAAATACTGACCACCCCATCTCCAGATATAAGGAGGAGACTGGGTAGCTGTTCTTCAGTTACTACTGAACTAATATTCGGTCTCAGAGGTCTACTTCAGCCCTGTTGTCATTATATTCCCTGATTACTGCTGGCCATCTCACCTGGACATGATATTTATCTTTGTTGGACCATCTGCTACAGATATCCTCTGGATCTCTCCCATAGACAGTGGAGGCCATCATTTATTATCAAACCATTTCGTCACTGCCAGCTCAGGCCCCCCGGACCACTGCCACTGAAGTCCCTCTCCCTTCTTTTCTCAGCTGCTTATCTCCTGACAGCAGGCATTGCTTTGGAACCCTGTTCTTCATAATGGTTCCAGTTGCCAGAAGACCCTTTGAGAGTAAAGCGTCCATGAGTTTTACTGTTGTGAAATATCGATCAAAGAACACATAAGTTCCTGTAAGAACAGACTCAGCCGTTCGCAGGACCGCTGCAGCTCCAGCCCCCAGTCTTTGGCCCCTGAATGTGTTCTTGCCCTGATAAACCTCGAAATCCAAGATCAGACTGTTTGACAGGGCAAGCACAAAAACCTTTAGGCCAGTAGGGGTTGGCTTTCCTGACACATACTGCCTGACTGGGCAGCAGCCTGTGAACGGGATGATTTGCTCATCAATGCACACCTTGGAAGGCTGAGGCAACCTTGCCTCACACGGTCAGCAATAGTCTGACTCTCCAAAGAATGTCTGACTCCTTTGCCTGTTCAGATACATCCAGGTCATTGGCAATCTTGAGTGAGCTTCTCAGCTTGTAGAACCTATCCCTTGTCATTTTCCTGCTAATAACTGGCACTTTTCCAGAGTCAAAATGGTTTGGGCTAAAAAAGTGCCAGTTATTAGCAGTAAAATGTGTGTAATGTTGTACACATTACACATGTAGTTTGCAGCTGTTTTTGATTTGTAAAAGCTGCAAGATCAAAGAGTGAAGTACTGGATTGGACTCCAGTATTCACGAATTTCAGGGTCATCTTGATAGGCAGGTAGCACAGGTGTGAATCTATTATGATGGATGGAGAAAACACACATACATTCGGAGTAACAGTTCATTTTCTAACATCAGTTTGGATGAATGCATTCATTTCAGTGTCATGGATGTGATATGTCTTCCTGTTGACCAACTTCATAAGCATATCTTTAGGTAACTTGCATATATTTAACTGCAGTTATACATAGTACAAATACTATAATAATCTAACATGATAATAAAATTAGCCTGAAACTACATAAACGTACATTTCAGTCCTATGTAGTCGTGGCAGCATCATCACCAGGATGTGCTAATTATGCCATGAAACATCAAGCTACCAAATATGAGAAAGAACACCCAGGCAGTGAGTTTCATTCACCAAAAATTCTACATGGACGATGGCCTGAGTTCAAAGTTCAAATAGGCCAAGGTAATTTGGGAAAGAAAGGAGCGTCCTGTTCAAAAACTAGTGGTACTGGCTGAGAACATTTGAAAGCCATATTTGTGAGAAAATTACAAGATTTGTTTTATTTGTTAAGTGCTACTCATATAAATCTTTGTAATTGTGGTTGGCTTATGTATATGCTGTATTATTTACTTATTTGTTTGTTTGTTTTTTAACACTTTCATTTTCTTGGAAATTTGTTTTCAGTACTACATGGAAATGTTTCGGCAATAGTGCCACCTACTGTTTAGTGGAAAGAGCTGCTTCATGTGGTCACATGTTCTAGCTGAATGAGAATACGAAGCAGAAGAAAAAGGCAAAGTCAGCACAAACGGCATGAGAGATTGAGAGTTGAATGCAGAAAAAGGCTAAATGCTAAATATAGTAATGTCTCAGAAGGTGCACACGTTATGTTAATGTTTTGTATAGTGTTCTTGTTTGTTAAATGAATGCTCATGTTTTCATATCCGTGTGAATGTCATGTTCGCTAATGAGCCACGCGGATGGAGAGCACGTGTAAAATAAGAACGAATTAAGCAAAGAGCGAGTCGTAAATTTTAATATTTCTTTATTTCAGTTATTCACTGTGTTTGTCGATGTTTGGTTTACTACTGTTGAAAAGAAGACATTAAACATCATCCGCTGAACATCAGTGGAAGCGTGGCATAATTTCTGACCAGAAGAAAAACATAAGGAGCCGTTACAGGACGTATGGTTCACAGTTGCTGAGACTCAATGCAAAGTGATTGTTATAGCGCCACCTATTGGCGCAATTTCGTGGCTCTTGGTGCCCGAGCAGCGCTTGGAATAGCGCCTGTACCTGCCAAACTGCAATTCTAACAGTTTAGAACACTTCAATATAGAAGACACAACACATGTTCTTGTGGTTTTTCTCAAAATTACATTTAAAATGAAGTACGGTGTCACACTGCGTAGAGAGACAATATTTCAAGTTTTTGGTATTTGCAGAATTTGACTGAAGTGATTGTACTTGTAGCGTCTGAAAGTTTTACAACAAGTAAAGGGAACGTGTTATAGAAGTCTCTCTTTTACTGACAAAAAAAAATATTAGCTTGGAGGAGCCCGTGTCACTGGTGTGATATCACAAGCCACAGATGTGTCTATGTTTTTGGCAAAATATGTAACTCCCCTCTCCCCAACCTGGAGCACACTGCTATGCTAGGATTTCACAAAAACAGAATGCCCCCCCCCCCCCCCCCTAAATATTCATTAAAAGATTCAGCTGCATAATTTTAAGTTCACAATTTATTCAATACTACTTTGCTGACTACTGCTTTTGTTGAATACTACTTTACACAGTCATGGCAGCCCAAAGAACGGTGACATGCATAACTGTATGTGGTAGGCAGTTCTACCCCAAACTGCTTGGGATCATAATCGTCTTTATTATTATTTCTTAATATCGCACCTTTATTTTTCCCCCCAAGTGGTTTAAAGAATAAAAACAAAAATGTGGGTAATCAGCATCATTGTATCCTAATAATTCTTATTATTATCATCTTTCTTTATTATTACCTGTTAATGTAGCACCTTTAACTTTTACCATGTTGTTTACAGATTACAAACAAAAAAATGTAGATTATTATTATTAGTAGTAGTAGTAGTAGTAGTATTGGTATTTGTTGTTGTTATAATCATTGTCGTACTTGTAAACGACATTGTACTTGTACATTGGTACTTGTTATTGGTACATTTACTGTTACCAAGTGGTTTAAACATTAAAACATCATTATCCTCATTATTTATTTAGAGATGTCTATCGAGCACAACAGTACAAACCAATAATAATATGTAACGACACAATGAACAATATACTGAACATTAAGATATACAATAATATACAAAAATACATAATCGTCGTTATCCTCCACATTATTTGTCCAAACACGCAGTGCGGAGGATCTCTATTGTCTTTTTTGCTAATGTAGGAACCGAAAAACACGGGACTTTGAGACACGTCAGCCGAAGCGGCCGGAGCTGTTTAACTGGTGCACCGGTGCAGATTCTGCGGTTCCTGTGTTGTGGACAGGTAAACTTCAGATTGGGAGCAGATTCGACCGGTATTTTCACTTTTAACTGCACATTTCACACTGGACTCTCACACGCAGCGGACAGAAGTCTGTCCGTTCGTTTAGGCATTAATTACTTACATGGCATGTGGTGTGTCATGACAGGTACTCACTGTCTCATCATCTCGTTCAGTCTGATACTCGCTCTTTTCCTCTTTGCTCTTTTATGTCATGGTCTCCTTTCTTTTGTTTCCCGTACTCTTATTCTCTCTGGTTAACTGCTTTCTGTTATGTTTACTTTTATACATTCTTTCCATTCTTTCCATTTGTTATTTTTTTCCTGGTCCTTTCCTTCCCCTTGTATTCTTTCTGGTATATTCCCCTGTTGTGTGTAATGTTAAGTGTAGTGTCATCACAGCTACACAGTGTTTCACCATTTCCCCGGTCTTTTGGTCCACCTGCACCTGAGTAAAATCATTAGCTGTTAGTGCAAATAATGAAATCTTTAGAAATATTACAGCGGAATGAATAACAAACGTCCAACATGCAGCTGGACTACACGACTGGATATATGTTTGTTATGATTTCTGGTTTAGTGGAGTAAAAATGTCTGTATTGGTCAACTCTGTCTGATATGAATAATTCTGCTCATAGGTCTGTGTTGGGCAGAGCTGGGTTGATGACCAGCAGTCTGACATGGAACTGTCTGAGTCTTTAAGGAACGCAAATGGGAGGCAAAGGAAGCCTGTGGCAGTCACTGCAGACATGAGTGACCGGGAGGCCAAACTGTCTGACCAGGAAACGGTAGATGAGGAAGGGGCCCTGATTCGGAGCTCTGGCAGCGACGATGAAGACCGCAGAGTGCGCACTGGTATCCGAGGAGAAATGGGCAATGTGTCCCTTCTTCTCTTCCTCTACATCCTCCAGGGGATTCCTTTAGGACTGGCTGGCAGCATCCCTTTGATCATGCAGGGCAAGAATGTCAGCTACAAAGATCAGGCATACTTCAGCTTTGTCTTCTGGCCCTTCAGCCTGAAGCTCCTGTGGGCACCATTGGTGGACTCGCTTTATGTCCGGCAGTTCGGCCGCAGGAAGTCCTGGCTGGTGCCCACGCAGTACGTTCTGGGGCTCTTCATGCTGGGACTGTCGTTTACTGTGGACTCCCTCCTCGAGACAGATGGACCTAATGGGCCAGATGTGATAACCCTAACTTTTGTCTTCTTCATGCTGTCTTTCCTGGCAGCCACACAGGACATTGCCGTAGATGGCTGGGCCCTGACCATGCTGTCCAGAGAAAATGTAGGATATGCTTCAACTTGTAACTCTGTGGGTCAGACTGCCGGCTATTTCCTAGGGAATGTGCTGTTTCTGGCTCTGGAGTCAGCTGATTTCTGCAACAAGTATCTGAGGTTTGAGCCTCAGGAACAGGGCATAGTCACATTGTCAGGTATGAGTGTGATTATTAGTTCCCATTCTTAGTTGCTTGAACAGATAATGTGGTATACTTGATGCAATCGTAATCTGTAGATGATGTAAAGCCAAAGTTTAGGTGTTTTGTTGGTATTTCCACAGGTACAATAACTGTGCTGAGATGAATCTATGTATTTATCTGTATGTGTATATCTCTGAGTACAGCGGTATTTAAACATTTACAGATATATTTTATATGGAAATGTAGCTGAATTTATGTTAATACTTGTTACAAAACTAGTAATATAAATTAAGAATATAAACTAAAATGCTTAAAAAACCATATTGCCACAAAAAAAGCAAAAAAATGTTCTCTCTCTCTCTTTCTCTCTCTCTATCCATATAATGGACTCATCTTCACTGTACAGTTCATCTAGAAGTTCAGTTTAAATTTAGGAAACTAAAGCCATTTCAGGTAACTATTACAATGTATATATTTGACTTTGTGCACACCAGACTTCCTGTTTTTCTGGGGGATTATTTTCATGGTGTCCACAACCCTGGTGGCCTTGATGAAGAAGGAAAACTGCAGGCAGCAACACTCCAAGAAGAGGCAGAAAGAGGAGACGCAGGGCGTTTTGGAGACGTATAAACTCCTGTTCTCTATCATTAAGATGCCTGCCGTCTTCACATTTTGCTGCCTTCTCTTGACATCAAAGGTAGGCACTGTGGAATCCCATAAACTGTATCAGATATCATTACCAACAATAATAATATTAACAACAATAAAAGTAATAATACTGGTTCCATCAGGGAAGTTGTTTTGTGAGTGTCTATAACTTAACAGACAGACACATTTGATGATTACACTATTAGGACAGTGGCCTCCCTAAAGATTCTCTCTCTCTCTCTCTCTCTCTCACTCACTCGCTCGCTCGCTCGCACTCACGCACGCGCGCGCACGCACGCACGCACACACACACACACACAGATGGGCTTTTCTGCAGCAGATGCAGTGACGGGGCTGAAGCTGGTGGAGGCAGGTGTTCCCAAAGCTGAGCTGGCTCTGCTGGCCGTGCCCATGGTACCCCTGCAGATCCTGCTTCCGCTGGTCATCAGTAAATACACAGCTGGACCTCGACCTCTTGATGTCTTCTACAAGGCCTTCCCTTTTAGGTAACCTGCAAATGTTTTGTGGTGACAGTGAACGATTTAGAAAATGTTTAAACCGACAAGACATTCATTAACATCTTACAACTGACAGAAAGTGGTGAGAGATTATAACACTGGTCTGTATTTTTAAGATTTTTGGTAGATCTTTACTGTTATTTAGATTTGTGGTGGTGTTTTTCGTAACTGTTTGTCATGTGCACTAACCTTTTATTTAGAGCACCACATTGGTACACTAACATTCTGCAGTTATAATTAGTCAGGAAGTGTTATTTTGTGATTTTACAATATGGGTTCACCACTATTTTAAGGGGGTCAAGAAGCAAACCCCTTATAGACATGGCTCACCATTTACTCATTCTGTCACTCAGACTTAAAGTTTAAATTTCTCTACAAAGCTGTACTATTATCGGTCTTAGGTTACTTTCAGTGCTTCATAGGAGTGCTTCATTTCACTGACACTATGGTTGTTTCAGGCTGCTGATTGGTCTGGAGTATGCACTGCTGGTGTGGTGGACACCCAGTGTGAAGTATGAGGATGGCTTCCCTGTTTATTACTATGCTGTCGTGCTGCTCAGTTATGCTTTACATCAGGTGAGGCTGCCTAAAGTATCCTTCATGTCACCAAGGGATGGATGACACTGGGGCTGAACTACAGCAGTTAATGTGAAGAGCAGTAAAAAAAAACACAATCTGATGGAAATCATAGTAATTCTAAAGCTTTTTATTTGCATAGGCAGCTACCCTAGTATACACGGTCGCTTAGATTGGGTATTTAAAAATGTCTTTATCCTGTCTGCCTATTTCATGTGAATAGATTTGATTACATTGGTGTTTACCATTTGAACCTCAATAAAATGCCTAAATTCCATTGTTTGGACCATCAGTACGTCCATATTTCCTCGAAACATTGTATCTCACATTGCTGGCACCCATGAAAGTATCCCACATCCTGATTCCAAAGGTAACCCCTGGATATCACTGTTCTATATTCGAAAGAATAAAATATGGTGAAATGCCTGTGAAAAAAACAAGCATCTGACTCAAATATATATAGTTTTGTGGGTTTTTTTTCTGAAAATTAGAAGCTGTATGCTGTATATCTATACATTAATTATATGTACTTTTTATTTGTTCCTTCAGTTTTAATCCTGTTAGCACACTGTTTAACTTGACTTCCTCTATCTCAACTAGGTGGCGCTGTATAGCATGTATGTGGCCTGCATGGCTTTCCATGCTAAGGTAAGCGATCCAGTGATAGGGGGCACTTACATGACCCTGCTGAACACGGTGACCAATCTGGGAGGAAACTGGCCTTCAACACTAGCCTTGTGGCTGGTGGACCCCCTAACATATAAAGAGTGCCAGGGAGTGGCTAGCCAAACGTGTGGCTCTGCTGAAGAAGCTGGGGTAGGTCCACTGCCTTCATACTACCAATGATTTGTTGTGATTACATATGTGGTAATTATGTTGTGCTTTATACATTATAATACATTATATTGATACATTACATAATTATTGCAGCAGTTTCATGCTTCATACAGTGTTGCAGGAACTGTCCATTTTGAAGTCAGTGCTTTAGTGAAGCAATATACAGTGGGCCAAAAAAGTATTTAGTCAGCCACCAATTGTGCAAGTTCTCCCACTTAAAAGGATGAGAGAGGCCTGTGATTTTCACCATAGGTATACCTCAACTATGAGAGACAAAATGAGAAAAGAAAATCCCATTGTCTGATTTTTAATGAATTTATTTGCAAATTATGGTGGAAAAGAAGTATTTGGTCGCCTACAAACAAGCAAGATTTCTGGCTCTTACAGACCAGTAACTTCTTCTGTAAGAGGCTCCTCTGTCCTTCACTTGTTACCTGTATTAATGGCACCTGTTTGAACTTGTTATCAGTATAAAAGACACCTGTCCACAACCTCAAACAG
>JBBPDC010000019.1:14935658-14950474 GCA_037974485.1 Hemigrammopetersius urotaenia
TGTTTGTGTGTGTGTGTGTGTGTGTGTGTGTGTGTGTGTGTGTGTGTGTGTGTGTGTGTGTGTGTGTGTGTGTCCTTGTGCATCAGCAAAAAGTGATTAATTACTGGAATGTCTTATGACAAGTTGCATCAGTCATTCTCCTCTTATATAGTGTGTGTATGCATGTCTCTGTGTTTATAGGACTGGGGGAAGGAGGAGAACAATTAAGCTGAGCAGAGATCTCTCTGATCTAGTTGTCTTCACAAACTCTGTGGTGTCTCATGAGTGTCTGGATGAGGGTGAGATTACCTCACACACATACACGCTTGTACCCCTACACACATCTACACACACTATGCCCTTTTTTATTTTTATTTGAGTGCAATTTTCCTTTAATTGGGCTGCACTAACAATAATACACAGCAAACAATTATAAATACAGTAAACAATAAAACCACATATGCCTCCACTGTATATGTATATAAGACAGATAAATAGACTCTGACTGACTTATAAATATATGTTTTCTGACTATGTCTAATCCAGCTCTTGAGAAACCTTGGCTGGTTTATAATGATTAACCTTTTATAACAACTGAAATAAACCTACATAAAGAGGTTTCCAACAAAATAAGTGGAATTACATCAACATTGACTAAAGTAGCCCTTGTGACAACTGACACTTGTCTTTATAACTGTGTATGTAGTTTTTTGTTAGTTGTAATGAAGGGTTTATGTAGGTGCCATGTACCCTTTATGAAAACAAGTCAAATGAAGTAATCAAGTAGATTTTTTATTGTCATTTCATCTATTCACACACAGCACATAGTGAAAAACACAAGAACAGAACAGAACAAAACATCACAAGACCACAAAGCCTGCCAGGCCTTACCTGAGATGTTTTCTTCTTTATGTAATGTGTCCTTGAGTTTTTGCATTACTGATCCCCCTTTTCTGTATGTCTGCTTTGCAGGTTCTGTAGTGAATGTGTTGTCATTCAGTGAGACCCGGGCACACCAGCTGGTGCACCAGCGGGCTGAACGCTTCCTGACTTTTAACCAGTGGCAGCTCTCCCGCATTTACCCCTCCGCCTACCGTATTGATTCCAGCAACTGTAATCCCCAGAACTACTGGAATGTTGGCTGCCAGCTAGGTTAGGATATGAGCTGTGACTGTGTCTACCTGTGAGGCTGAATTAAGAGTAGAATTAAGACTAAACTAAACTTTATGCACTGTTTATGCATCTTATGCATAAACATATTGTGATCGAGTAGCCTATGTGTTCAATGCTGCCTTATGACGGGTCATTGGTGTCTATTAGTCCAACAATCAATAGGCAGGTGCCAGGCAGGCCCTATATAAGCAATGACGAAACAGTAACAGATAATAAAAAAAACGTAATAATAACAATGCAGAACATTTTGAGAAATGTATGAGTAATCACCAATCATTTTTACAGTTCAATAATTTACTGTTCATCCCATGGCACGTCTTACTCAGGCATTTCAGGAGGAGTTGTATTTTAGTGACTCGCCGGTTAAAGTAATCACCAATATTCAATAATATTGATTGAAGGCAAGAATTTACAGTTCTTGTCTTCAGGAACGAATGGTATTCTAGTGACTGCCGGATAAAGCAGACACCAGACAGTGATGGTTCCACAGATTCTCTTTATTAAAGTTTTTTTTCTATAACAGTTGAGTTGCTGTAAGGCCACAACTCATGCCACCAAACCTTGAACCAGCACTAAACCCATTCATCTCACTCACTTGGTCATCGGCCACACCCACACACACCATGCCAGAAGGCTTAGAAGGAGCAGGGCGTTTGGGCGGCATCTTAGTTCTCTAAGAAGAACAAAATGAACAACACGAGAACAGAAAGGCAACAGCCAGTATATGGTTGCTTTGTGTTCTCTGAACAATACTGAAAAATGGATACAGTTATTATTTATATGGAAATATAAATATATTATTATTCCATATTTACATTTGAATTAATATTTACGTTATAAAATATGTAAATTATATTTTTCTTAATAATTTAGCACAAAATGTACATATTAGCACAAAAAATGCAGAGGATGTCTGCAAATTTGTGGGGGGGTTCCATGAACAATTATTAGTTGGTTCTCAGAAAAAATCTGACTGAAGCTGTGACTGCTGACCCTCTGGCCCCTGTGTCTTTATTTTAGGATGTTAACATGTTCTCTGCTTTACACACCATATGGTTCTGACCATATGCACTGTTTATCCATGCTCCTGAACTCAAACCCTCAGACTGATGTGCAATCTTGACAGATGGACACACACACGCAGTAGAAGACTACTACAACACACACTCTCTTCAAGCTGTCTATACACTCTCTGGCTAATGGCTGTGGTAATTGCTCCACTTACTGCCTGAGTGTCTGATCACTGTCCCCAAGCCAAGCACAAAACAATGAAAGAGAGAGACGGAGAGAGGGACACAGAGGGTGGGGGCATGCTAGGGGTCAGTACAATGAAATTAAAGCACAAAACCAAAGATTTTGCGAAATCTTCTACTGCATAAAGTATAATTTTTTGCACCAGGGAACTGGAACTGTGTTTTTTGGTCATCAGTCCAGTACTGAAGGCTCCAGTTTTATGGTTTTTGGTACCTGCTCAGGATTGGAACCAGCAGTGCTTGAAGGCCTACTCTTCCTCGTCTTTGGAAGCACTTGCACCTGAAGCTAACAGCACTAATGCTATTGCCAAAAACAGTATCCAGCTTTATAAAATAACAACAAATAGACCAAAATCACACAAAGTTGAAAATGAAAAATCAGCCCCAACCTGGGTCGACACCCCATATTTTGTTGACTTAGACTTGTAACAATTGTAAACGTGACACTTATAAAATGTAAAAATGTTGTAGTAAATGCAAATTATTGATCTATTATTATATTTGATTGAATTATTAAACCTAATTCATTTCACCACTCACCAAAAGAAACCGTGAGAGACAGAAAGACAGAGAGAGACATCTAGAGAATTGCAAATGCATCACAGAAAAAGAGAGGAGTGTGGTTGGTCAATCAAATGAGAGGAGAAGAGTGAATGTGAGCAGATGGTTGCATCCATTCTATTCTGATGTAGTAATAAATCAGTGTAAATTTCACTTAGCAGATCAGCAGCTGAGATCTCTGTCTCTTCATCTGGCATTGTTTACCTTTCCTTTGATTGTTTATTTGTTTACATACTTACACATTGTTGCCGTCCATCGGAAACAAAGTTTTGCAGTATGTGGACCTCCAGGATAGTTAAGTGTCATACATTTAAATTAATACTGCATGAATGAATGGGTTGATGGTTGAATGAACTAATTAATCAATGAGTCAATTAAGTCAATGTTTATTTTTTGACAGTGGCCTTGAACTATCAGACAGAGGGCCGTATGATGCAGTTGAATCGGGCGAAGTTCTTGGTGAATGGGGGGATTGGTTATGTCCTGAAACCATCACCCATGTGCAAAGGTATGGACATGTATGACTAAAGGTATAATTGAATGCTGATTTACTAAGTTGTAACGGTACACATTTTAATACAGCTGAACTCAGAAATGCCCAAATCTTTCATTAAGTTCATGTTTCCGTTAGAGATGCGCCAATTCGATATTCTGTATCGGTATCGGTCCAATCCTGACCTAAATTGCTGGATCGGAAATCGGGAAGGAATAAAATATGTAAAATAATTACAGTGCGCATAACGTGATTTGTGACGAGCGTAACGCAAGAAGATGCATCACGTGATAAGAGTTTCTGTTGTGTGTGAGACTGGCCAACATATCAGCAGTTTGGAGTTACTTCAGGCTCACAGGCCCCTGCCTATTTGCAGGAGTTCCTTTCCTGCATGTGGAAGCAAAATATACACAGATTACATTAAACATTAAAAGCTATATGGTTAAAGCTGATTGTAATTTTGACAAGGTAATTTCCACACCAAAGAGTCCTTTTAGATTTTTACATAGGGGACATCTTACTATACCATGTTCTCTGTGTAATCTTTCTCCCTTATTATATCACAGTTATGATTATTGTTGTGTGAATGTATACAAAATGTATCCGGACATTTTTTTTTCCAGACATGTTTTCACACCAAAGAGTCCTTTTAGATTTTTACACATGCCTCATATTATGCTCTTGTGCATTTCACCATTGCAGGTTCCTTCAACCCATACAGTGAGGATCCTCTGCCTGCTTATCCTAAGAAGCAGCTGATACTGAAAATCATCAGCGGGCAGCAGCTCCCTAAACCTCCAGACTCTATGTTGGGCGATCGAGGAGAGGTGAGCTCACAAATGACATTACCCAGCCAGACTACACTGGCAGTAAACAAATGTCACCGGCAGTATTTTAATGTAACACTATAGAGTGGTGTAGTTCATTGAAACACCATGATGCTAGGAATTTGAACACATATAAAATGCATTTGAATGTTACTTTGGTGCAAGAATAACATATAATAATAATAATAATAAAATTGAAATTAAGTGTAAAAATAAAATAAATCAGGTGATGTCAGGCAACTCAAGACTGCACAAAGTACTGGTCACTTTACCTATATGCTTTATAAGGAACAGTATATTACTGTAAAATGTAACTTTTTAAAATAAATATTCCTCCCAGAATGGCCTGTTGATTTTGTGCTTATACCATTGGGCTCAGACAGAACAAAAATAGCAAGAAGTAAATGAAGGATAACTGCTAAATGACAGAGAAAATACCAAGCTGCAAGATATGTAGCATATAGAAAAGTTCCGACTATACATAATACATACATAATTCTATAAAATATTCATAAGAAGTGAAAATGATCTTTCTTTTTTGTAGATTATTGATCCATTCGTGGAGGTGGAGATCATTGGTCTTCCAGTGGATTGCTGTAAAGAACAGACTCGAGTTGTTGACGATAACGGTAAGCTTTTCTTGCAAGTGAAGGGTGCAGCTGTGCTTTGTGACAGCAGCACATGTTGGTAAAATATGTCTCACTAGCTTTTATGCTAAGACTGTGAAAATATGCTTTTGTGTGTGATTTATGTGTTGGGTCTATGTTTGCTCTGTGATTACTATTGCAGGATTTAACCCTGTGTGGGAGGAAACACTATCTTTCACACTGCATATGCCCGAGATGGCCCTAGTTCGCTTCCTGGTATGGGACCATGACCCTATTGGCCGAGATTTTGTGGGCCAGAGAACAGTTGCCTTCAGTAGCCTCATGCCAGGTGAGAGAACTGCAGCCTCTTCTGTGTGACTTCTGGGTACACCATGGGTGTCACAACTTTTAGGACATTGAACAGCTGTACGTCGCTCTGGATAAGAGCGTCAGCTAAATGCCGTAAATGTAAATTTATCATAAAATAAAACCAGTTCTACCAAATCCATCAGTTAGAGAAATCGTACTAACAACCACTGTATCATAAAAGCGGTAACAAGTAGCAGACTAAATGTTGGTCCATTAGGCCATTATGTTATTTTTTTATTTATTTTTACCAATTTATTTTTATTAATTTACTTTCTAAAAAAATACAAATGGCTGAAGCATTAGGAACCACCAACTAACCACCCAAACAGCTGTAAAGTGCTTAACTAAAATTATAATTAATTAATACTATGGTGCCACATAGCGAGGCTTCAGACACAGACCACAATCTTGATTGGTTTAACCAAAATCACAGTAAGGTGCTCTTTATTTACAGTGGGGAAGAAAAGTGAGGGGTTGTGCTGAAAGGAGTGCATGAGTGCTTCAGGAGGTGCCTGTGCTGAGCAGAATCTGGAGGGGTAAAGGTTCCAGTGTCCTGGTCTGCAGAGGGAACTGTCCTCTGGGCTTGATCCAGCACTACAGAATAAAATGGGGGGAGTTCTTCCCTAGCTTGTATGCTCTTATCATCTCAGAGTCTTCTCATTAAAGGGGACTGACGACAACCCTCCGGTGTGTGCCTTGGCCATGTTCTTGCCAGCAGTCCCAAACACTGGTTCTGAAAAGAAAAGTGTATACTTTGGCTTTGTTGTCTGCTGTTTCAGCACCTTTGAGCGCGCTGAGTGAGGAGCGCTTCCTTGCTGCTGCTGTGGTGAGGACGGCCTGATGTCACAGTACCTAAATACATACATACACAGATAAACAAACAAACAAATAAATAAATCCAACCTTTAATTAAAGTTAATGAAAATATTTTGTGAGTTAGGAATTTACAAAAAAATTAAAGCTTCCAAAAGGAAACTGAGAGACCTCCAGAACAGGCTGACATTGTTGTTGTGGCAGCTGTGAAAATGAATAGAAGTTTATTTTATGCTTGCCAGTGCGGGCATCTATTAGCTGATGCATCGGAATTGGCAGTTAGTGTTCTCCTCCAAGTGAGTTGAGCCTTTGACTTGGAAGAACATGTGTTAGCCCTCCCAGCTTGATGATCATGAGGGAGAGGTGTGGCTATTCAGGTGCGGCTGTTGTTAGAGGTTTGATTCTCGGTAATGCAGTTGAGCCAAAGCAATAGCATCTGCTTGTGTTGCATGTGCACTGTACTATACATACAGCAACTTTAGGACAACTCAATTTTGTTTTGTATGTCAGTTAAAAAATATGTTCTTTATCAAAGGAAGCTGTACAAAAGCTTCTTTGCTGAAGAAAGTATTTGGGCTGGTGATCTGGATTCAGAGTTAGCCATGCTTTAATGATCATGGCAACCATCCATCTCCAACTCCACACTTAGCCATAATTCTCCCTTAACATTACAGGTTACAGGCACGTGTATCTGGAAGGGATGACAGAGGCATCTATCTTTGTCCATATCTCAGTGCATGATATCTATGGGAAGGTAAGTTCATAAACCTTTCCTTTGAACCCCTTATCCCTTATCAGCCACATGACACCATCTGATCTGATTCCTAGATTAAAACTAACATTTATACCTTTATATTGAAAACTACAGCTACATATGTGGGGCAATACTGTCATTCTGTCATGTCATGTTTTAAGGCTTATGACTGGCTTCTGAGTGGCTGACATCTGGCGTCAATCTTTGCCAGGATTGTCTGCGTTTACAACTTTAATTAAAATGACAAGTGGCAACAGCACAGTTCTGTCAGACAGTCTGTCAAACCAGCTGTCATTTCTGTAATGATGGAGATATCACACAAGCAATGGCTCAGATAACAGCATGAAATTATTCACAATCAAAGATGATATATATATTTTTTGAGGCGCCTTCATTAACTTAATTTCAGGGCTTTAATTACTGCTGCACGAATAGAAAGCTATAGATTAGAAATTTAACTGACAGATTTGGTTGCATCTCCAGCTTTGACCTCCAGCTCCAAAGAAAGTATTTTTTGTCTTTAAACTTCACTGTTGACATCTTGAAGGAGGTGGTGTCTTGTTTGTGCCATCTGTTACCATACTGAAGTTCCTCCAACCTTTCTACTTTCCAGTGGAGTCCCCTAGTCCTCAATCCCAGCTATACCATATTGCACTTTCTCGGAGCTAACAAGGTACCCCGGGTAATCTGAGTGTGTGACATGGCACTGCATGATGCTGTCTTAATGTATATAGGACTTCAAAATCTGTCATCCTGTGTCTTCACCATCCTCTCCTGTTACCTGGTGTGAATTCTGTTTGTTCAGTATTCTGTGCTTGCTTTGTAGTCAATTTTGCATCCACATTGTGATGTCTCTGAGCAAGCTGTCTCTCATGATGATAGGAATGATGGGAATGGTGATGGTTGTGGTTTTTTACATCCTCAAAACTTTGCTGTCAACATCTTGCCTAAATCCCAGCTGAATTAGCAGTTACAGCTAGGGTAGTAAATACTTCATACTGTATAACACCTGTATTTAATATCTGGGTATTTACATCTTTTCTTACTCTTATTTATTTATTTGTATAATAATACTAATAAACTTTATTTATTTAGAACGTTCAGCGAGTGCTAAAATAACATCGATTTAAGCAAATCATGCAAAGAAAAAAAAGTAAAAGAAAAAAGAAGTAGAAATACATTGCATATTTCATTGTATATATTGCTACAAAAAAAACCTAAAAGCTAAGTTAAAGCATAAAGTATGTGTTTAGCTGCTTTTTAATAATACTAAAGGAGACTGAAGAACATCTAAGCATGAAAATGAAAACTGGAAACAACTTTTGTCAAGATTTTCACGACAGTTAATATGCTACAAACTAACAATAGCAAACGTTCCTGTTCCTGTCAGAATTTCTTACCGGCCATCTGCGCAGACATCTTGCATATATTAAAGCATATATAATCGTTACATCTTCCTAAAGCACTATTTTATCATCTAATTCACTGTGAAAGCTGATAATGTGGAAATCGATGCAAACAGTAGCACACTATGTAGAATAGTGCCAGTCCATCAGGACCAGATTTCATAAGTGTCACTGAATAACACGTTTGAGTGGATTATGGTGCCATCTGTGGGTCACAGCCAGCAGTTGCCCACAGAATGACTTCAAAAACAATAACAATGACACCCTCAGCAATTAATCAGATTTTCTTACCAAGATTAGAATTATCTGAAGTTTCTCTGTGGTGGATGAAGAGAAAGGATCTAAATGGTTTACTTTTTCCGTTTTATTACAGTGCCCATGTAACTCTGCAGGTGTCTGTGCATGCATGTGTGTATATGTATATATGTGTGTGTGTGTGTGTGTGTAAACAAAACCTTTATTATCTAGCCACAGGTAAACATTAATTTGCATATCCTTCTCCTGAACCTTCTCTCTCAGGGTCGTCAATTACGAGGATTCCGTGGCCTGTTCAGCAAAAGCTCTAAGTGTTCCGTGGACACACACATCGGTATTCCGCCCCGTAAGCACTCCCTCAATAACCATCTTTTGCGTAGAACTGCGAGTGCACCTGCAAAGGGCCGTAAGAAGACCAAAATGGCACAGTCTGAGAATTTACTGGACAGGGACAGGAAAGACAGCAATGGAGACCTCAAACAGCAAGTCGTTGAGAGGAGAGTTGGTCCCAGGGTGGCCCTCCAGCACCGGCCAGCATCCATGCCCTTGGATAGGCTCCTACAGAACCGGCTTACCCTGTCCTCTCCCGAAACAGATGGACCTGACCCGGGTGCTGACACTATAATTGGTGAGCTTCATGACCAATCTGCAGTCTCCAGCTTTAAAACCAACCTTCACACCCAGGGACGATTTTTGAAAAGTGTAATCAGATATCAGCTTAAACCCTGAGGCAGTCAGATGTTAGGAATTAATACAGTTCAAGTATCAACACTTGAAAGAGAAATGGCCTATCAAATGTGTGAATACTTGTTGATAAAGTGGTCATGTCGAACATGACTACTCAGACACGAGTTGCTCCCAAATCATTTTTTCACTTCACATGATAAAATACTATGCTACTGGATCATACTAAAAAAAATAAACATTAGTCTGGACCAGGGCTGTTAAACAAGTAAAATAATTGCATATAATTAATCATGATGATCATGATCAGATAATCATGATCAGATCATTTTGTTATACCTAGCATAGACAAATTATTTGTCAGATTTATTGTGTATATACACATAAATACAGTGAGGAACACTGCAAGTTCGCCCACTTAGAAATCATGGAAGGGTCTGAAATCCCGCTGTAGGTGCATTCCCACTGTGAGAGACAGAATATTAAAAAAAATCAGAAAATCACATTGTATGATTTGTAAAGAATTTATTTGTATTATGCTGCTGCACATAAGTATCTGAACCTCTGAGAAAATCAGTGTTAATATTTAGTACAGAAGCCTTTGTTTCTGACCAGGTTTGCACTGCAAAAGATTCCCCCCAATTTTCAAGTTATCTCAGTGTATTTAGTATTAGTAAGCTGTGCCTTGCCTAAACATGTGGGTAGAGAGAGTTATTTC
The DNA here is from genome assembly GCA_037974485.1 of Hemigrammopetersius urotaenia. Lineage (NCBI taxonomy): Eukaryota > Metazoa > Chordata > Actinopteri > Characiformes > Alestidae > Hemigrammopetersius > Hemigrammopetersius urotaenia. Next base: position 14,945,531 of record JBBPDC010000019.1, read on the forward strand.
AATGTTTCTTTTGTGAACGAATTTTTGTACGCTGGTAATGCTAACCGCTAATGCTAATGTTTTTTCTCTCTCTCCCTCTCACACACCCACTCTCCCTATCACACACCCACTCTCCCACTTTGCACACTGCTGATGCTAATTGCTAATGCCGCTAATTTTTTTAAGCAATAACGTTTTCTGATTACGATTATTTATTTACGTTTACATTTTCTTTATGGGTAATACATTGAACTGAGTTTAAAATGAAATCAGTGTGTTCTGGGAGCATATTTGGGGCATATTTAGGGTTTACACTATAAGAATAGGCATTTTTAGGCATTTTTTTTTAACCAAAACACAACAGCACGGTTTTTCAATATATGCGGGTGCTCTTGGAACGTAACCCCCGTGAAAAGCGGGGGATTTCTGTATATATATTCCATCACAGCAACACACAGCATGCAAGCAGGTGGGCTTCAGCCTAGAATACTACAAATTGGCTCACTGGTTAAATGAAGAACGTTGTTAAAATTTCTGGCATTAGTCATTTATAGTGTTAATGCTTTATTAAGGCGTTACAACCCTGGTCTTGACATTTTGCACAGATCTATTGGTGTTTCTGTTATCTAACTCTTGACATCTTCACAACTCTTCTCTTGATTTTCAGCCAACTGTGTTGTCAGTTTCTTTTAACACTCGCTTTGAAGTTTTCAGACTTGCAGGCTTTTCTTCCTCAATACTTTAACTTGCTTTTGTCTTGTTCTGTCTTTACTGTTGTTCCTCTTTATAGTAGAAAACTGACTAGGAAACTCCTACAGGTAATCTACAAGCCTTGCTCAGGTTGCCTCATCCAAAACATTCCAGTATTATATCGATTCACTGATGTAATTTTTATTTCTAGATAAAAATTATATTAGTGTGACTTCATTCATGAAACAGTATCTATTTCAGATCATATTTTTCAAACGGTTATTTTGAAACAGTAGTGATAAAAACCAAAAAACTTGATATTTTGTATATGGTTTCATTCTCAAACCCCCTCTCACCGTCATACTTGGTGGTACATTCCATTTGTCATTGTGTCCAGAATGGCTTGTCTTAAGTTTGGTGTTGGAGGTTTGTGAGACTCTGAGACAACTGCTCACTCTTTTTCTTCCCCATAATGTCTCTTGCAGATTCATTGCACTTGGAGAGGCCCAGGTCAATATCTTTGGATCTTCACATTGAATCCTCTGCCCACAAAGACCTTGATGACAATCCTCTCCCTGTAGAAGGCATCCAAAACAGAAACATTAGGTCTAAAGAAACATGTAAGACCTCCTACTTGGCCATAGGAGCAAGAGGTGAAACTTGCACTGACAACTTTCTTATGGATACCCTAGATCATGGTTTCACCCAGCAAACACAAGCTGATAATTTCACTCCTCCTTCAAGGCTTACAGAAAGTCTTTCCAATCAACCGGACTGTCATATTAGCTTGCAGACTGAGAAGCGTCAAAGAGACACTCCCCAAAGTAATAAACTATCCAACACAGCTTGCCATTGTTTTTCATCCCCTTCAAGTATTCATGCCCATTCTCCGTTTGCACGCACAGTGCATCAGTCCAACCAGCTGTGTCAGATGTCCCTTCAGGACAGTGCTCTCTCTTGTCTGATTGATGCTGTCTCCCTTAGCAATGAATATGACAGTAACGGCTCCATATCAGCTCTAATTGGTCAGTTTGAAGTCTCCGCTGAACACAGTAACCTACATCTATCATCAGGCCCAAGATCATCTACGTTGCCCATACGACCATTGAGCAACCAACATTCCAGCACCCCACTAAGAATCATACAGGAGTCTCACCAGAAAACTCTACATCCTGCCAAAGTATATACCCCTTCTAGTCCTGAGACCACAGAAGCAGCTGCTTTTACAGTACTAGATGAGGATGTACTCTCTCCTGACTCTATATATGACTGTCCTGATCATACAATCTGCAATGACTTAAACCTGGAACATGTGACTCCAATGGGTAGCACAGGTTCCTCCCCAAAAAAGTTGCCTTTTTCCAGGGCAATTGAAGACAACTGTGACCAGATACCTTTTAGAGATGAAAACTACAGTGACCATTACCAGTCTACTGGGTCTTCCAGAAACTGGGCATGTGGAGGTTACAGAGAAACCTCAATAAATAGCACAGCCTCAGACTGCTTCCTTATGTGTCATGGCTCAGAAAGCAGCAGCTTAATGGAAGTGGAGATTAATGTGGATGGGGATCCTTTGGATACTACCATTACCCTTGCACCTTCACATTATGACCATCAGTGGAACAGTGATCTGGGGCACTCAAAGCAGCCTTCTCCACTTCACAGACCAACATATAAACCTTCATCCCTTTTCCCTAATCCTTATGCACCCTCTAAATCAAGCATACCTTCAGATATACCAACTGCAAATGCCCGGACTGGTGGGTTCAACAGGAACTGGGAAACTAGGGACAGCAATGGCTTGAATTGCAGGACACAGAATGAATATTTGTCCTCAGATTGTCTTCTTAAGACTCAAGTCAGTAATCAAGCACCACACAGGGATTCCGGCATGACTGTCTCTGATTTTAATATGATGTACAGTTCTGTGGAATGTGGAGCTAGCTTTGTTCCTCCAAAGCAATATCCTCAGTCCATGCAACAAAACCAAGCCTTAAAACCAGCCTCTCCTGAGGACTACAATGGGATCTACCTTGCCCAGTCTCCCAGACCCTGTAAATCCAAGAGCTTGGGTGACTTGACATCTGAGGACATCTCCTGCAACTTCCAGAGCAAGTACAAGGTCATTAGCCACAGCTTTATCACTCCTGCCATGCGGAACCAGAGACGTGTGTATGGGGGTGCTGTTCACCCGTCGTCTGCAGATCCCTTAACTGAACAGCTTCGCCAGCTTATTACATTGGAAGAGGTGGAATGCCCCCGTCCTGCCCCCCCACCTATTTCTGTTCTCCCTCCGGTTCCAGTCAATTCTGCATTTTCTACAGAGAACCAGGGTGGCCCTCCTCCCTTTCTTTCACGAAGACTATCATCTCGCAGTCAGAGTCGTGTACGTCACATAGCCAGTCGTGCTAGAGAAAGACAGCAGGAGGCACTCAAACGACCTCTGGGGGGTGCTCCTGAGGTAGTCCTTCGCAATAAGCCAATTTCCTCTCAGAATCACCTGATCAGCAGGCATTCCACCGGCTCATATATTGCCGGTTACCTGGAGCAGGAGGAGCTAAAAGACCGAGGCTTGCCTGAGGGTTCCTGCTCAACACTCCGTTATGGGTACAGAGATCAGTGTTATCGTGGTGACTCTGTGCTTCCTTTGGATTCCTGCCCTTCCTCAGAACCTGAGGTTTACTTCTTGCTGAGACTTTGACTTTGGAGTTTGGAGTCTGTTTTGCCTGTACACATACTTTCTATCAGAGTGAATTCACATCCAGTTTAAAAAGGCTGTACTCCAGCAGCTCACTGTCAATGGTAAAAAGTGGGCTTTGGAAGTACAAGAACAGAAATTGAAGCTTCCAGCACTGTGTAAATAGCCCAGCAAATTCTGACCAGTCGCTGGTTCTAGATGCAATACACCAAATTCTTACTGTATCAAAATACTTTATATCTTTGTTAATCGATCGTCTCCATTTTATGTGTGTAAATGGTCTTGTTTGAAATAACTAAAATATGGTTGTTGGGTTGTTTTGGAGCATTTTGTGTTGGTCTTATATTAGTCTCTTATACAGTCTTCCTGCACCACTTTTTGTTATTTGTCTGTGCTTTTTTGTACATGGTATAACAGAGACCCTATGGGTTTTATGTGTGAAATTTAACTGTTGTGTTACAGAAACAGCATGTGGGCCGTGGACATGTTCAGCATGACTATGCACAAATGGCTAAATGTGTCTGTCTCTGATTCTGCATAGAACTCCTTGCTTATTCAGTGCAACACAGAAGAGAAACCTGCCTGCTCTGATATGCTTGCTCTCTGTGTCTTAGGCATGAATTTAAAGATTATAAACTTTGCTTAGTATTCAAGAAAAACTGAGGTTAAAATTTTATTTTTGTAATTGCTTTGATACAGATGAAAATCGATACTTAATGATTTGATTTTTTTTTTTTTTTTTTTTTAAATGGGAGCATTAGACTAGCCTGAGCATTTGCAGGTATGGGTTACAGACTGGAAGTTTTTTTTTTTATCTGTTAAAGGTCATCAGCTGTCTATGAGCATTTTCCTACCAAGGCAATAAAATTCTGTTTAAAATTATATGTCTGAGGTTTTTTTCTCAGAATTTTGCATGTTTCTTCTCTTTTTTTCTCCTTCCATCATTTATACTTTTATACTTTACAGGCTGGATTTCACAACTTAAATATGAATGTAATCAAATCAAATATAAAACCAAAGCTATCTGGTTTGCTACTGCAGGGTATTCACATTTTAGGTAGTTTGTCCAGAGCAGAACCATTATGGCAGCTGCAAAGGGGAAGCTGCTTCATATTAAAATCTATATATCTGAATGCAGTGTCATTAAAGTCACTTTTGGTGTAATGGTTGGGCGTTCGAGTACTTTTGTCCATATAATACGCATTGCGTGCACACGACAAAAAAGCAACCAACTTTTAAAAAAAAAAGGATGTTAACAAACTTTAAAAAAGCATAAAAAATATATATGTATGTATATAAGCAATGTGGAGAACCGCACATGCAACTCTAATATCACAGGCCTTGTTTGGAGTGACCCACAGCCAACAAAGGCGCTGGAAACGGGCCTTGAGCATGCCAAAGGTCATCTCCACCAGCTTGTGTCTTGCAGCGAGCCGGGTTATAATGTTGCTGTGGCTCAGGCACAGGATCAGGGTACCCCCTGTCACCAAGCAGGTAGTCTCGCGTAGCCAGACCTTCAGACTGACGGCTGAAGGTCTGGAATTCATAGCACATTTCTTTGGTCAAGGCCCGCCCAT
>JBBPDC010000019.1:14967047-15000666 GCA_037974485.1 Hemigrammopetersius urotaenia
GTATGGTCCTTAAGAAGGCAGGATACTCACGCTTATCACTCAGACATGCACAGGTTGCAAGGGGGCTTACCTGTTATTTTCCAGGTTAAAAAAATATGAAGGAATTGTTAGTAGCATTCATTTTCCTTGCGGCTACAACTTATGCTTGTTATTTTTTTATTCAGGTGGAAAATATTGTGCTCATACAATTCGAGAAATGAGAAAAACAGTACTATTTGTTTTTTTCATGTACATGATTATGGAATGGCGTGTGTAAATACGTTTTGTTTTTCACCCGAGCATATATACATAAAATATGCATACATTTTTATAAATCATAAATCATTATTCTGAATAGCTGGAGACTTTTGAGCTGACCACCATGTAGTGTTTTCTAGAATATTCACCTGGGGAATTCCAAAGAGACCCAGAATTCTGGCCATGCCAATTGACGGTGTGGAGTTAGACTCTCCTAAAATAGCAGGAACAGCAGCTGCTGTAGATTTTGAACAGTATTCAGTGTCGTTGAAAACTGTCTCCACACCATTCGCTAACTGAAATGCCAATTTGATGGCCATGGGCATGGCAGCACATGAGTCGTGTATTTGGTATCCCAACGTGATTCCCGGCAGGAGGTCTGTTCTGTTGTTGATCTCATGAACGGCGAATTCCATGGCACGAGCGATGCGCAGCATCCGGAAAACTATACTGTTGAGAGACAATAAAAAAGGAAAATAGATTTAAACCTACAATATATGAATGCAAAAAATTGCCCAAAGAAATAATTAAATACAGCAATCCGATAAATCAATAGCGGACAAACAGCTTTTGTGTTGAAAAAAAGAATTATCAGATGTTCTAAACAGTGACCTCTCTGCAAACACAGACAGACCTCCCAGAGCACTGTGGTTGTGGTGGCTGTCTGGTGTAGGCCTTCTGCTCTGATCGCATATAGTTATGAATAGTGAAAATTGCTCCTATCACAAGGTCTCCATGCATTGAAAGATCAGGTAACTGAGGTTCATCCCACCGTCTGCAGAAGACATTATCAGAAGCATGTGCTGCTGTGCTGAGCCCAGTTACCCACAGCAATGATACATATTGTATTAAACCCAATGTGAACTGCATGGCATGCCTGATGGATCATTCCAGCCCTCTGAAGGCCAGGTGAGGCTGGCTTTAAATAGACATTTTGTTTTGATGTCTTGTAAGTATCTTTTGGTGTGGATGTTATTATTGGAGGCGTGGTTATGTTTTGAATAATAATGGTAACCCATCTGTTTTAAAGGGGCCTTAAAAAGCTGCGCTGTGTTCCCTTAAGGCTTCAACATCTCCAGTAAATATGCACTTATAACTGTATTCAGATTCAATATGTCTGTGTGTATTGAATGGATAATCCTCAAACCTTATGCTAAAACTATAAATGTATAGTTTTATTGGTTGGAAGTCTACTGGAGCATCACAGTTCTTTTCAAGTAAGAGGAAAGTTTCCAGTGACAAATTAATGACTAACCTTCTTCATTAGGCATGCATCTTCTAGCAAAGGCCAGATTTATCTGTCATTTACACAATACAGGTAAAACATTTTGTATGATTTCTAATGATATGATGTAGGCACAGAGAGACATGGTCTATAGGTGGCAGTTGGCATCTTCTGAGTTTAAAGGAGCTGTGTACAAAAACATGCAAATCTAAGTTAACCGTGCTTTAGCCCATTCACTTTCAGGGAGCATGATAATGATGTTTTAACTGGAAGTACTGAAGCAATTAGAGCATTGAAAGGGAACCTACTGTTTACAAAGAATAAAGGCTTGTTTTTTGCATGCATGTGTTGATAGTACAAAGAAGTATTTAACATGTTTACTTAACAAAAGACCGCAGTGGAATGTGGCACTTATATCCTTCCTAAATAAAGGTATTGAAGATCTTCGGGCCACCATGCTTGTGACAGCTTGTTGACTTTTTTTCACATAATTATTTATGTATAAAGAGCGACATCGCAAATATAACAAAGGTGTAGCAATCACTGGAAAACACTTAAGGTTGGGGCCAAATCTAAAAATGCATGACAAGTAGATGTGAAATGCTTGTTTTTGTAAAGCTTTGTTTTCTTTAAATAAAGTCTACTTCAAAATGGAAACCAGTCTGTCTGCCTGCTCTGATTGGGAGAGAGTACCCAGACAATACAAGCACCAGCAATCCTATTCAACCCAACACAGCCCAGATACCTACATTTGAACCTAAAATACTCCAAAATAAGCCATAACAGCTTTCACTGCACAGAGATGCTGGCAACTATGAAAGAAATATGAATATGGGAAATATAAATCTTTCGAAACAAGTGACACACTTCGAAATAGAACTGTGTATAGTGGAGTGAATCAGAGCTGAAGGAACGGTGGTGAGTGTTTATTATACTGTACCTCCAACTGCACCCCTCCATCCAGTTGATGGCACTGTTCACACTGAACTCCTGGCCTTTCGGTTTGGACATAGTCATAGTGTCCCACTGTCACAAAGTCCAAAGCATGTAACCTGCCAGTTTATGAACTCATAAGCAGCCAAAGGATCTCCACTGCAATCAAACTAGTCCTGAAAACAATTTCTGTTTGTGAAGTTTCTTGAGGTGATCAAGTAGCCTGAAGTGGTAAACATGATTTACATAGTTCATACAAATACAAATCATGTGTTTTATGCCAAAACCTTCTCAACATGTTTGTAACACAGTGTAACACTATTAATGAAAACATTCTTTTAGGAATATTTAAGATACATTTAACCTTCAGACATTTCACTTCTCTCACAAGAACAGCACTTTTGAGTTTCTCAAGAATGGAGCGCTATGCCTAAATTCATTATAAATAAAAGTGTTTTTCTCAATTAAATTATGCAGCAACATTGGATAAATGTGGTACAAGATCTATTTATTACAGGGGTATTCATATGCACAACATTCAAAAGCATCATATTTACTTAAATTCAAGTGATTGACATATATTACTGCTTTTAGCTGTTATATACCTGCCGTGGTGAGAATGTAATGGTCTTGTTGCACAGTTTATCAGTAAATATGAGACCAGGAATGGCATGTGCTGTAGCATACGCCGCTTAGTGATGCGTGTCTGCGTATGAGTTCTGCTGTGTGTGGATGTCTTTGCAGCCATCACATTCCCACATGCCCTCAGAGAAACCTGTCTGTCCTTTTAAGCTGCATGGTAGCCAGAAGATCTTCAATACCTTTATTTAGGGAGGAGTACTCTGAGGCCTACAGTACACAACCGCGCACTGGAGACTGGAGAGTACCGACGTTCGGTTGTGTCCTGCAGGCCTCAGAGTACTCCACGCAGATGCCCTCCTCTTGCGCAGCTTTTAGAAACGACCCCATCCTGTAATTTCCGTAGTCTGAGTCGCTGTGCACTGCCCCTATCCATGCTTGGTGGTGGTCACTCAGTATGGTCTTCAAGAAGTCAGGATACGTTTATAGTACACCATGCTAAGTAGCTACCACCTGTGATCAGTTGAAATTGTTTTGATTATGGGCACTATCAACTGGTGAGGGCACAAACACAGATTTGGTAAGGCAGAAATAAGAGAAAAATGTATGTGTTTTAGTCCAAGGAGAGAGCAGGCGGGTGTGCATCTTTTTTTTAAATGAAATATCTTAGTCAGGTCATTATGAGAATCCAGTTCTGCAAATCTCTCCCTCACTGAACTCAACTCTGTTCTACTATCCCAATTCATACCACCACAAAGACCCCCAAGGATTCATCAGTTCTAATCACATGATTCTGATTCATTTTTTTAAACCTTTGCAAGTACTGTCTGTGATTTATCCAACATATTGACCATTTTGTTCATCTCTGATGGTACAATTGTTGATTTTCTTGCCCATTTCTTTCAAGTCTGAGCTTTGTCTCACCTTAATTGCTTTTCTGGACTTCGACAGCTATTGCTCAGACTCGGAGGTCTGTTCTTATGTTTATGATTTTAATTTGTTTGCCTATTGGACAAATTTCTGGTTTTGGAAGGTCACTGCTTTCTTTTTTTTTTTTATCATTTATACTTTGCGTTTGAGTGCGTTCTGGTTTTACTGTGGCAGTCATGTTTTTAGATATTGTCCCCGTATACAGTACAGAGTCATACAGTGGTCTTGAAACATTTTTATGAGAATTTTTTTATTTTCTTCTTCTTTTCTGATATTTGATCATTTCAACATAAAGTCTTGTTTTTTACCTTTAAAGATTTTCCTAGTCGTTTATAAAATATGGAAGACTGCTATGTTGAAGTTCATCAACATTCTTCAATATCCCACATCTCATGAAGGCACATATATTTAGTTTCTTTCAAAGATCAGATTTACATAAAATCTGCTGTTATTGTGGTTCGTATAATGCAGTGGAATAATTTTGTTTTGTATATAATGATATGTCATCGTGTATTAACGCTAATCTCTGGACGGTGTGGGTACAGAGTGAATTTTTTTGTATAGAACTGAGTATAAATATATGACAAAATATGATAACACTACTTTTGCTGCACCTATTCCCAATGGCATGATAATGAGCTTCCGAAGCCTAATGTACTTTTTTCACCACAAAAGAAACCTACTGCAAGCAAAGACAAATGCTAGTTTTTAAAACACTGTTGGGCTAAAAAGTAATCATTAAATTGCCATCGCTGCTTGTGTAATCAGATTTTATAATTAGAAAATAAAGATCACTGGTGATAATGAATATGTTGAATAGGTAGTACAGGGTATTCTAGCAACTGTCATGGTTTATAAACAGTGATTGTAATAGTGAGTACATGAACACATAAAAGTTCTGAGTAAATGCCATACAGAATTATTTACATACAGAGAGTGATGACCTCTGAAACAAGACAGAGGTGTAGGAGGCACTGGGGAAATCTGAAAAGACAACATAAAACATTATCTCTGAATATTTTCTTATTTCACTCTGAAAAAAAAATAAAAAAAATAAAAAAATAAAGAGTTTTGTAAACATTTTTCATAAGCAGGTTCTACATTTGAAAGCTGTTTAAAACATTAGTTAGAGAATCTCAAAGGGCTTTAGATTGTACTTTGCCCATAAGATGTTTCTTGGTGTTTTGATCGGGCCTAAAAACAATTATGAAACACTTGGGAGCAAAAATGCAAATAAATAAACCAAAGCTCGAAGCTAAAATAGCAAATATCTCCACAGCTACAGTGAACTTTCCTGGGGAGCTGACATAAGCTGGGATAAAAGTGATCCAAACTGCACAGAATATGATCATGCTGAAAGTGATGAATTTAGCTTCATTAAAGTTGTCAGGCAGCTTCCGAGCCAGAAAAGCCAAAATAAAACATAACACAGCCAAAAAACCTATATAACCCAGCACAGCCCAGAAACCTATAGCTGAACCTAAGAAACACTCCAAAATTATCCTTTCCTTGTAGTGCTTAAAATTTTTGAAGGGGAAAGGAGGGGATATTGTTAGCCAAAGAACACAAATTACAACTTGTATGAAAGTAAATGCAAGGACACTGAGTCTCTGCTGTGGAGGCCCAAACCATTTCATGACATTACTGCCCGGAAGTGTAGCCCTGAAGGCCATTAACACCACTATTGTTTTCCCCAAAACACAGGAGATGCAGAGGACGAAGGTGATCCCAAATGCTGTGTGGCGCAGCATACAGGACCATTCAGAGGGCCGACCAATGAAAGTAAGAGAGCAGAGGAAACACAGAACCAGTGAGAAGAGCAGCAAGAAGCTCAGCTCTGAGTTGTTGGCACGGACGATGGGAGAAGTTCTGTGTTTGTAGAAGACCGCAGCTACACAAAGAGCCACAAAAGCCCCTGCCACAGAGAATGCTGTCAGCAGGATGCTTAGAGTGTCATCCCAGGACAGGAACTCCACTGGCTTAGGGAGGCAGGTATCTCTCTGGGTGTTGGGCCAGAACTCAGTTGGGCATTGTACACAATCTAAAGAGTCTACGAGATAAGAAAAGCAAAGTTAAAAATGTAAAGAGAATCCTATAAGCCTAAGATAATCAGGTAACTATGACTTCAGTTCAGTAGTTTACTTATTCAAATTGTGATAATTGAATGTTATTTTCAGCTGTATCATACACCACTAGGCAAATTAGGAGACTTCAAAGAACTATTCATTTTAAGAGACTTCATAGACGTCAGGCATTTTAAATGGTGTATAATACGCTGAATCAGTGTGATCATTTATGGATTTTGAGGTATAAATTATGAATGTATCATATTGCAGGCTATGTAGGATCCCTGGAAATGATGCCCATGGTTGCATGAAGATTAACATATGTCATGACTGTGTATGTAATTACAGCTTAGCTCTTGATATTTTCTTTGTTTGAACTGTGAGTCAAGACAAAATATTTTCTCTTTGTATTGTTAAGATCAAATTTAGAGAACAACCTAAAATTTCCTAATTTTAAGTGTCACTGCTTATATTGAAGTCATGCTAGTGGTAATACAGCATACGGGCAGATCTTTGAGCATATTTCAGAGTTTAAGTGTATAGACATTTTAAGAATAGCTCGGATCACAATTAGAGAACACTTTCAGGTACTGGTAGCACCTGGTGGTAATTTACTTGGTTGACAATCCCTGTTTATCTGGTTCTTCTCCTAGTTACTTTGCAAAATGGCAGGCCGCTCTAAGGTGACTTAAACCCTGAGGCAGCAGGTTGTCCATATGAAGGCCAAAGGGATTACCCTCTCAGCCATTTCAAGAGAGTTTGGGCAATCCAAGTCTGTTATTTCAAGAATACTGAAGCTTTACAAGGGCACATTCATTCAAGTCCCCCAAAAATGTTGTTCAGCAATGTAAAACAAATGCACGAGAGGACAGACTCTCAATGGGGAATTGATTTAACACTGCATCTGGAATTGCTCGTCATTTCAGCACTGGACAGGACAAGGATCTGTCTCAAAACACAATGTCTCGTCTTTTAAGGCAATTTTGACTTAAAGCTCACTCTACAGTGACCAAACCTCTCGTAAGCAGAAAGAAAGGCTAGACTAGCCTTTGCTAAAGAGCATGTTGTGTGGACAGAGAAGAAATATTCCAGAGTGCACTTCAGTGATGAGAATATATTTGGGTCTGATGGAAAAACAGTACGTGAGTCAAACTGGGGAAAGGCTGAACCTAAAGTGTGTAAAGAAGTCAGTAAAATTTGGCAGAGGGAGTATCATGGTTTGGGGGATGTTTTCTGCAGCAGGAGTTGGGTCTCTTGTACAGCTACATGGCAGAGTTAATGCAAATGTATATCTGAACCTCCTTCAGCAACATGCAATTCCTTCACTGCAATTGCCTCCCAATCAGCCCACAATTTTCATGCAATACAATGCTCCTTGTAATACTGCAATTTGGGCAAAGCAGTTCCTTGAAGATAAGAACTTTGAAACAATGAAATGGCCAGCGCAGTCCAGATCTAAACCCAACTCTGGAAATCCTTGGCAACAAAGTGACGGCTAAGAAACCCACAGCAGTTACTGAACTCGGGAAGAGACTTCAAGAAGAATGGACCAAGATCAAACCAGAGCAGTGTGAGAAACTGTCTTTTGGGCACAGATGTGTTGATGTTATTCAGAGCAAGGGCCTCTTCAATTCATTTTAGTTTTGTAATTCTGTAGCCCTAAAAAATATTGTCTTGTCTTCTGTTACAGTGGTTGACTGTTCGCTAATTTTGATCAAAGTGATTTTCACAAAATAAAGGTTTTTGTTGAAATGCCTTGATTATTTACAAATGCAGTGGGATAATTCCACAGATGATATTCCATTTTGAGCAATGAAGATTAGCAATATTTCAGAATAAATAAAGTATTTATAAACTGTTCTCTAATCTTGATCTCCAGTGTACATTGTAAGTTGTGATACACAACCTGTCATGTTACTGATCTCTCCTTCAGCACAAGGTATACAGTCATAACAACACACTGGTTTTCCTTTCTGCACAGCCTTCCTGGTTCCTGGAGGGCAGCTCTCACTGCACACCGATACTGGCACCTATGAAAGATATTAGGTAAATACTATCCTTTCAGAACATGTTACAATGAATACTAAAACTCACAATGCTTTTGCTTTTTATCCACTGTAAAACATTCCTTATATTAAAACCTGAGACATTATTATCAGAATCAGGACTGAGGAAACAGAGGAAGCTATTTTGTGGTGACATTGTGGTATACTGTACCTCTAACTGTCCGCCCATCCAGCTGATGGCTCTGCTAATTCTGAACTCCTGGCCTTTTGGTTTAGATGAGTCATAGTTTCCCACTGTCACAAACTCCATAGCACCATCTTTTCTAACCTGCCAGTTTATGAGCTCATAGGCAGCCACAGGATCTCCACTGGAATCAAATGACACCTGAAAACCATTTCTGGTTGTGAAGTTTACTTGCTTGAGCTGGTTCAGTAACTGCAGGGGTAGACATAATTTCATTAAAAGTGTAAATTCTTCTATACAATACAGTTAATACTGTTTCTCACAGTCAATTTAAATGCATTTATATAAATATTGCTTTAGGAAAAGGGGATCCACTGATTTTAGATTAATCAAAAAGTACTCAGAGTGAAATCATACATTGTACTGAAACTCTGGCTCAGATTTCTTAACAGTGTTGTGCTAACTGTGATTACTAGGTCATTTATTTTCACCCAAAATCACGTTTTATGCCAAAACTTTATAACACAATATATGAGGCACCAAGTAAAACATTTTAAAGTAAAACAGTGAGGTTGATTTCAAATTCTGAAAATATAATAAGAATAGAGTGCTACAAATCAAGCCACTCTGAACGACTGTTTACACTATGAGTTTTTAGAAAATAAACCCAAACTAAATATAGATTCGATTTGTATAACGTACAAAGTAATCATAATTATTTAAATGACAATAATTTATAAATTAGCTGTTATATACCTGCCACTGAGTGAATTTTATGGTCTTGTCGCACTGCTTATCATTACAGATGACTCCGTGGATGGCCTGCGCTATAGCATATGTTGCCTTGTACACCATATTTGTCAGGCGCAGCTGTGACGTGTCTGTGTACGGATTCTGCAAGGTGCGGATGTCCTCGCTGCCATCACATTCCCGTGTGCCCTCTGGGGAGCCTGTTTGTCTTTTCAGGCTGCAGCTGAACGAGCTCTCCCAAAACTCCGCTAACAGGGGAGAGTTCAGTGCTTGCTCTGGAGAGATGTCAAGAAGAAACTCCCGGAGACCTGGGATGACAGACCGGGGGACCCCAAAACCTATTGCCCCAGAGCACATGTTATATTTTAGAAATTCTGGATCGGTGATCCACGTTTCACTACCTATCCACTGAAGAGGGGGCGGGGGTTGTCTTATAAGCTCCTCCAAGATAATTTTCATGTCTCCTGAAGTAAGAAACGCCACTATGACCCGGGCTGTCGATCTGCGGATGACGTTCGCCACCCTCTCCAGTTTACTGCGCGGTTGTGTCCTGTAGTAGGCCTCGGAGTACTCCACGCAGATCCCCTCCTCTTGTGCAGCTTTCAGAAACGATGCCATTCCGTAATTTCCATAGTCCGAGTCACTGCGCACTGCCCCTATCCATGTCCAGCCGAAATGCTTGACCATTCGTGCCAGTGCGGCTGCTTGGTGGTGGTCACTCGGTATGGTCCTTAAGAAGGCAGGAAACTCACGCTTATCGCTCAGACAGGCGCAGGTTGCAGAGGGGCTCACCTGTTACATTATTTTAAAGAAAGTAAAGGTAAGGGGGGCATGTGGCAGACCTTCTCAAACAGAATGATTTACAGTTGCTAGTCACAGGAACAGACACCTGGCATGACGTGTCTTGCTCAGAGACACAAAGGCAGAGCGTGGGGTTTGAACCTGCAACTTTGTGGCCATCATGTTCACGGGCAAGTGTTTTATCCACTAGGCTACTATCAGTCACATACTACAGTTAGCAGCAGCCCTTTTCAAATGCTAATTGCATTTTTAGTTTTGCTTATTTTTGACTACACTACCGGAGGTGGAAAACTATATTTATTCTTCATATATTTTTACCACCGACGTTATAGAGATTTTATTTTCTCTCTTTTGTTTTCTCTTACCATTAAGTATAGTTTCATACGGTAGATGAAAATAGCCGATATTCAAATAACGTTGAAAAACGGTTTTTTATTTACATAAAAATCTAATATATCTAAAATCTAATATAATTTATATTTTTAAAGTAACAAGTTATGGAAAAAATCCGATACATGTTTACTTAAAGTAAAAGCGGCCGATAGTTGACCCAGCGTTTCTCATCAGTGTAGTAAATGTAGCAACCGAAATTATGCCTCCAGATATAAAACTGGCCTCACGTATTACAGAAGGAAACGTCTTCTGTAATTAAAATTTAATTGAAATTATTTAGTTTTAATTTTAATTTACTGTGGCATGTTCAATGTTCATTTTGACGTTTTGACAGTACATTTTGATGTTCACTCAACAAGCAAATAAAAACTGTATAAGGCTATGAGTGTGTGGGATCAAACCCGACAATCAGATTCACTTGAATAAAAAATAAAACTAGGCACTCTCTTCCTAGTGTGTTTTTGTGAAACGACTATTCCCGGTCATTGAAGCACACAAGGCAAAAAAGGGAAACGTGTTTTGTAGTTTTTTCATTTAACACTTTCCATTTGTAAATACTGAAGTGTGTTGACATGTAAATATATCTTGACTGTCACCCAACAACTACATTAGGCTAAACGTTTGTGATTTTAAAAAAAAAATCATAAATCATCAACAGTGAATGTAATGACCGGATACTTAACAGACTAGACAATATCTACAGTAACCACCTGTGGAATTCCAAAGAGACCCAGAACTCTGGCCATGCCGATCGACGGTGTGGAATTAGATTCTCCTAAGATAGCAGGAACGGCTGCACCTGCGGACTTTGAACAGGAATCAGTGTCGTTGAAAACTGTATCCACGCCATTCGCCAACTGAAATGCTATTTTGATGGTCATGGGCACGGCGGCGCACGAGTCGTGTATTTGGTATCCTAGCGTGATTCCAGGCAGAAGATCTGTTCTGTTGTTGATCTCCTGAATGGCGAACTCCATGGCACGGGCGAAGCGCAGAACCCTGAAAACCATACTGTTGAGACACAGTAAAACATGTACAACGACAAAGAAAGAAAGAAAGAAAGAAAGAAAGATATGAAGAAAAATAATTACTGTCTTAAACTCAACTGCAAAAACAACAGACATAATATTATTATTATTATTATTATTATTATCATCATTATTATTATTATTATTATTGATAACAATAATAATAATACTATTATTATAATTATAATAATGATATTATTATTGTTGAAATTATTATTATTAATGATAATAATAATAATAACAATAATAACAATAATAATAATAATAATTATTATAATTTTTTATTTTTATTTATTTATTTATTTATTTATTTATTTATTCATTTTCAGAACGTAATTCTTAAGTAATTCCAAAAGAATGACCCTTCCCCAAACACAGGCAGACCTCCCAGTGCACTGTGGCTGTGGTGGCTGTCTGGTGTAGATATTCTGCTCTGATCTCACATAGCTATGAATGGAGAAAAGTCCCCCAATCACAAAATCTCCATGCATAGAAAAAACAGGCAACTGAGGCCCAGTCCACAGCTTGCAGCCGACCGGGTTAGCTTTAGATGAAGCTAGGCTCAGTCCAGTTACCCACAGGATTGATACAACTGGCATTAGCCTTGAACTGAGCTGCATGATGTGCTTATTGGCTCCCAGTACTCTGAGGGCCAGAGTGAGTGTCTTACATTTCTTTAAATATCCAACTTATCATGTTTAGGTAAGTGTGGGTGTGAACGGAGCACTGGGGGTGTGGTGTGAGTGTTTATTATAGTGGCCTTACTTCTTGTTGTTTCTTTGCTCCACTGCAGTGTGTTATTGTGGGGTGTGGCTTCTCTAACTCTTCCTTATCCACAACTAAAGATTAACAATATGAAGACCTCTTTTCCAAAACGCTATATATACATTTGTTTTCAGAATTTTTTTTCACCCAGACCCAACATTTTGCAAATATTTAATTTATCCTTTTAGTTTGTTGGCTTATTGTGAACATGTGCAACAATAATTGCCAAATCTAAGAACAATGTTGTTGATTATAAATCCAAAGTGTATTATGTTTCCAGAAATATAATAAAATGTATTACTATAAATCCATTCTTTTTGTCTTTCTTTTTGAGAACATCCAGTAATAAACAGCTAAATAATTAATACATTCATTTATTTTCAATCTAAACAAATAATAAAAATAATACACATACAAATGACTGGTTACAAATACAAATTGTCTTCCTCCCTCCTGTTTCTCTCTCTGCGCGTGTGTGCTGTGTCTCCCCCCGCCCCTCCCCCTCGTGCTCAACATGCACCACATCATCTCATATACCTGTTCTTCAGAACCATCAAAAGTATTTCAAACAACTATTTTCAAAAGATAGTTTAGACAAATGAGCAAAGTTGTTTTATCGCATTTTGCTAAAGAAAAAAAAACAGTTATAGATCTCATCGCGGTTTGGGAAAGAACTCTGATTGGTCGATAGTTGTTTTATCGCATTTTGCTAAAGAAATAAAAACAGGTATAGGGCTCATCGCGGTTTGGGAAAGAACCACAATTTACAATCGATTTTATACAAGAAAATACCTTAATACAAATACCTTAACACCGTTGCATTTTTTTAAATTTACTGTTTATCACGTTTTGGTAAAGCTCTTCTTATTTATACTTAATATACTATTGATATTAATTTAACTATTCTCTATTAGTTGTGACCTGAAGACTTGTTATTGTTTGTTTAACAAGTATTTAAGTTTTTGAATGCCAAAACAAAATTATATTACACTCTCATTTCAAAAGGTTTCTTGGACCGATTTTCCAAGACAAAAGAAAGACAAAATGTGTATTTCGTGTATTTTACAAAGTTATAGATCAAGGGATATATTAATTGTCCTGATGTCCCAAAACAGTGATATTAGTGCATTCTTCAAGGCATGGATGGCCTGTTTCTCACTACTGTAATCCAAACTCTAAGAACTGCATTTTATTAAGCCTTGGATTGATATACAGCTTTTGTTGTGATCTCAAGCACCTTCCAACGAGTTCTCAGATGTAACACTGGATTGATATTTAACTTCATTCTTGAATGTACATGTCATCTTCACAGCGGTGAAAGGAAAAAAAAAGAAAGCCAAAATAATGCAGCAAACTGTTGAAAGAAAAAAAATTAAGCAATATGCAGCAAAATGCCATCTGCAGTACTGAAGTTAGATACATGTGTTCTAATTAGTGGGCTTTGTACCATCCATTTCTAGCATGTACTGCCATGTATCCAGTCTTTTTTTAGTCAAGCCCTGTTTCCAGACTTTGTTCAGTCCTCAGTTCAGCCCCATGTTCACTTTTATCCAGCACCCAATTCATCCCGATGTCCGGTATTTTTTCCAGTGCCCTGTCCAGCCATGTGTCTAATGTCTTGTCCTGTCTTATGTCAAGTCCTTTAGTCAATCGTCCATCCAGCATTTTGCCCCTCGTCCAGCACCCTGTTCAGTCCTATGTGCAGTATTCATGTCCTGTCTCTAGCTTCTCTTTGGAGCTGACTCCTGTATAAGATATTGTTTATACTTCTTCACTCCGGTGATGGTGATGGTGGTGCTGGTCAGGGGAGTTCTGTAAGGCATGACCCTGCCGCATCAGTTTCTTGACTACATAAATTTGTATTTGCAAATATCTCCTGCCTCAAACAAAATTACTGCAATATTTAATAATGCCTCAAGTGAAATGACTTAGAATATGTCAGTTTATTCAAAAAGAAACATAATTTTGCCATTTTGTAAAAATGATATGCACTTGATTGTAATGAGATGTTCTGTAGTCATTTCAATCTTGAATTCATGAGATCACAAACCCAATGGGTT
The DNA here is from genome assembly GCA_037974485.1 of Hemigrammopetersius urotaenia. Taxonomy (NCBI): domain Eukaryota; kingdom Metazoa; phylum Chordata; class Actinopteri; order Characiformes; family Alestidae; genus Hemigrammopetersius; species Hemigrammopetersius urotaenia. Next base: position 14,981,005 of record JBBPDC010000019.1, read on the forward strand.
AAAATGGGACCTCTTGCACATTAAGAATGTGATCTTAGATGTATTATGTAAATCTCAAAGTTTGTTCTGAATGAACAATTTCATTTTCCTTGTTAATAACATTAATACTGTCATGTCTCGTCAGTGGCCACAAGTTTGATAGGGGAATTTTATTATGGTGGTGGTGGGTTTTTGGAGTTACAGCTGTGTTAAATTAAGTGTTTGTGTTTGGTAATTGGTTTATGAGGTTTTGGGATTAGTATTTAATGTCTGTGGTGGACCTTAGTGTCAGTCCACTGAAATATTATGCAGCTTTGGTTCTGCTTTCTTTAAAGTAAAGAGCTTGAGTCCTGTTTCTGGTCCTCATGCCAGTTTTGTTCTATCTAATAAAAGTTACAGCATGGAAGTCTGCGATTGCACCTGTCTTCATTTAGGGGATTTGTGACAAATACTACTCTGCCCAAGTAAAAATGGTATTCAGTGTATACCATATATGCCATCTCTATGTTGATACAATCCAATATAGTAATCCATGCAAGTGTGCATTCACATGTTCATCTTTCCTTTATTGAGAAAACCCATACAGAGAATTTCTGTCTGAACCACAAATACTTAGATATAAACATTCAAACACTCGTCATGGTCTTGCATGCATCACAGAAAAAACGCCATATACATATGCATATATGTAACTTACACTATAATGCATTGACTAATTTCTGGAACCCTGTTATGTTTGCTCTGCATAGTACACCAAGGCCACTACCACCTGTGCACTCCAAAACATCCCTTTGAGGCTTGATTTACTTACATCTCTCACCACAGATACTAAACGATTCCTATATCAAATACAGGACCAAGTATTTGTCCTTTTCACATTTAGAATTTTAAATGTGAAAGTACACAGGATACCTACCACAGGTATACTGAGAACTCCTGAAGGAGTCAGTTTGAAATAGGTGAATGCTCTATTTATAATGTTTCATTAAATTATTTTAATTTTATTAAGTAAACATGTCAGTTTTAGTTTTATACTAAACATCACTAAAATCATATCAGCAAATATCAAAAGATTTTGAAAGATTACTGAGCTTTCACACAATATATCAAACATTTACACATAATATAAGAAGCATGTATTGGTGCTACACTAAGTTCATGTAAACCTAAGCATATATTTGTAGGAGTTTCAAAGAGCCTTAGAGGGTACTTTACCCATAAGGTGTTTCTTAGTATTTTGCTCTGGCCTAAATACGATTATGAAACACTTGGGACCAAAAATGCAAATAGTTAAACCAAAGCTTGAGGCCAGGATAGCAAATATCTCCACAGCTACAGTGAACTTTCCAGGAGAGCTGACATATGCTGGGATAAAGGTAATCCAAACTGCACAGAATATGATCATGCTGAATGTGATGAATTTGGCTTCATTAAAGTTATCGGGCAGTTTCCGAGCCAGAAAGGCCAAAACAAAACACAAAAAGGCCATAAATCCTATGTAACCCAACACAGCCCAGAAACCTATTGCCGAGCCTAAACCACATTCCAAGATTATTCTTTCCTTGTAGTGACTTAAATTTTTAAAAGGGAAGGGAGGGGATATTGTTAGCCACAGCACACATATCAGGACCTGTATGAGAGTGAAGGCAAGAACACTGAGTCTCTGCTGTGGAGGCCCAAACCATTTCATCACATTACTGCCTGGAAGGGTAGCCCTGAAGGCCATTAACACCACTATTGTTTTCCCCAGGACACAGGAGATGCAGAGGACGAAGGTGATCCCAAACGCTGTGTGGCGCAGCATACAGGACCATTCAGAGGGCTGACCAATGAAAGTAAGAGAGCAGAGGAAACACAGAACCAGTGAGAAGAGCAGCAGGAAACTCAGCTCTGAGTTGTTGGCACGGACGATGGGAGACGTTCTGTGTTTGTAGAAGACAGCAGCTACACAAAGAGCTATGGACGCTCCAGTGATGGAGAACACAGTCAGGATGATGCTCAGAGTGTCGTCCCAGGACAGGAATTCGACAGGCTTTGGGAGGCAATGGTCTCTTTTGATGTTGGGCCAGAACTCAGGTGGACAATTTACACAGTTCAAGGAGTCTAAAATGTTAGAAAGGGACGTTCAGAACATCATAACAGATATAACTCTTGTACTAAAAATAAGAATGTAGCTGTCTTCAGAAAAATGCCCAGTGCATTTTTAGACACAACCTGTCTGGTTACTGATCTCTCCTTCTGCACACAGAATACAGTCAAAGCAGCAGACTGGTTTTCCTCTCTGCATAGCCTTCCTGGTGCCTGGAGGACAGCTTTCACTGCACACAGATGTTGGCACCTCAAAAATGAATCAGACAAATACAAATCTTTTATTGTAGTTTTGAAAATATCAGAAAAACATGCTAACAAAAAATAATCAATCCTCTTGCTTTAACCTGTATAGTAGTTAAAGAGTACCAGATGTCTTCGACCATACCTCTGTCTGTCCCCCCACCCAGCTGATAGGTCTGCTCATACTAAACTCTTTGCCTCTTGGTTTGGATGAGTCAAAGTGTCCCACTGTAACAAAATCCAAAGTGCCATCTTTCTTAACCTGCCAGTTTATGAGCTCATAGACAGCTACAGGATCTCCACTGGCATCAAATGAGACCTGATACCCGTTCTTTGTAGTGAAGTTCACTTTCTTCAGCTGCTCAAGAATCTGCATAGAAAAGAATGTCACTGTCCTCATTTAAATGCAGTACTAAAATATTTGTAATTGTTTTTGATTGCTTTTAAAAACATTTCAATAAGTTGCACCTGCCATGGCGATAATTTAATGGTCTTGTCGCACTGCCTGTCATTACAGATAACTCCATGGATGGCATGCGCTATAGCATATGTCGCTTTGTACACCATGTTAGTGATGCGCAGCTGTGATGTGTCTGTATATGGGTTTTGCAGTGCACGGATGTCCTCGCTGCCATCACATTCCTTCATGCCCTCAGAGGAGCTTGTCTGTCCTTTCAGATTGCAACTAAACGAACGCTCCCAGAACTCCGTTAACAAAGGTGATTTCAGTGCTTTCTCTGGAGAGAGGTCAAGAAGAAAATCCCGGAGACCTGGGATGACCGACCGGGGGACCCCAAAACCAAGTGCCCCAGAGCACATGTTATACTTTAGAAATTCTGAGTCTACGATCCACGTTTCACTACCTATCCACTGCAAAGGGGGTGGGGGTTGTCTTACAAGTTCCTCCATGAGAACCTTCATTTCACCTGAGGCAAGGAACGCCACTATGACCCGGGAAGTCGATCTCCGGATGACGTTCGCCACCCTCTCCAGTTTACTGCGCGGTTGTGTCCTGTAGAAGGCCTCGGAGTACTCCACGCAGATCCCCTCCTCTTGTGCAGCTTTCAGAAACGACGCCATCCCATTATTTCCATAATCTGAGTCACTGCGCACTGCTCCGATCCATGTCCAGCCGAAATGCTTGACCAGTCGTGCCAGTGCGGCTGCTTGGTGGTGGTCACTTGGTATGGTCCTTAAGAAGGAAGGAAACTGACCCTTGTTGCTCAGACACGCACAGGTTGAGGAGTGGCTCACCTGTTTAATGTAGAATAATAGAACCGTTACATGAGTTTTCTCCTTGAATTCATTTTACGTCACCAGTTGTATTGTTGTTTATTCATGGCATACTATCTTATTTCAGCTGCCACATAAAACGTAACTTAAAGACTAAGGTGACTACAGATCTCGGTCCGTATTTTTAAATATGACTGCATCACAATTGAGAAAAATTACAATGAGAATTTCAATATTGCACCATTTCTACAATACTCACCTGTGGAATTCCAAAGAGACCCAGCACTCTGGCCATGCTTATTGACGGGGTAGAAGCAGATTCTCCTACCAGAGCAGATACAGACGCATCTGAAAATTTGGGACAGGACTCAGTGTTGTTGAATTCCATTTCCAGGCCATTTGCAAACTGTAATGCCTCTTTTATGGCCATGGGAACTGCAGCGCAAGAGTCATGTATGCGGTAGCCTACTGTGATTCCTGGCAGGAGATCTGTTCTGTTGTTTATCTCGCAGATGGTAAATTCCATGGCTCGCGCATAGCGCATCTCTCTGAAATCCATACTAAGTAACAGACAAAATATTAAATATAAGAATACATATTTAAATATAAATTAATCTGTTCTTTTTTCTCAGAAATACATTTTAGTAATGTTAATTTCAGAGATGGGGGCTTGAGTCTGAGACTCGGACTCGAGTCACGCTAATGTCGCACAAAGAAAGACTTGTGACTTGACTTTAGACTTACCCTCAATGACTAGAGACTTGCTTCAGACTTGGATGTTGTGACTTGTGAGTCATAACTCATAAACAATGGTTATTTCATGGAATTATTTATTTATATCTTGCACTCTTTCCAATGACCCAAAAACCATTCACCTCGGTGTCCCATTACTTTTGTCCAAGATGAACGTTTTTCAGCTAACAACGGTTTTTGAGGGGTCATTGGAAATGTGTCATCGAGCATCATCTAACTGTGGAGTTTCACATTTAGAGTGAGAGACATATTTTTCATATTTAACATTTAGATCATTTAAGGCAAATCCTCCATGTTGGTGAGGGCATATCACAGCACGCAACCCCTCCCCCTGCTAAGTAACAGCCAATTGTAATCACAGAGCATGGCCAATTAGCATATCTTTTAAACATTTAGAGCTCAACCTTTACAGCTCAAAAATCTCACATTTAGAGTCGCCATTTATAAACATTGCCACTCAAAGACTTGAGACTTGACTTGGACTCAAGCACAAAGACTTGGTAAAATGAGTTGAACAAGTTCAACAGCGTCCTGCTAAACTTATACACTACACTCACAGACCTCCCAGAGCACTGCGGTTGTGGTGGCCTCCTGGTGTAGGTGATCATCTCCGATCTTGTGTAGTAATGAATAGAGAAAATGCCTCCAATAATAAAATCACCATTCAAAGAAAGGCTAGGCATCTGAGGCTCAGCCCATAGCCTACAGGAAACTGGATCAGGTTTATATGCTGCCGGGCTGAGTCCAGTTACCCACAGCATTGAAATAAATCGCATCAGACTTAAAGTGAGCTGCATGGTATGCTCGTTGACTCTGAAGATCATGGATGGCTGCCTTTAAATAGACATTTTATGCTGCCCTCCAGGTAACTGTGGGTGTGAATGTGGATACAGGAGGTGTGGTTATGTATTGAATGTTGTAATTGTGGTGAGGTTGAGGGTGGGTAAAGTGTTGTATTTCAGAGAATAAGATGAAAAAACTAGATATAGAGAGATAAATGGCCTAATAATAAAAATGGAATAATAGATTCTGCCAACTACAGTGCATTTCAAAAATTACTTGAGAGAATAAAATAAGCAGTTGACTGCACCACTCTGGGAATTTCACCCAAGGTCACAGGTTTGTTCTACTCAAATCGGAGCAGAAGACATGTGCCCAGTTCCAACACATGCACACATGCTCCCACACACACACAGTAACTAGTGAACACAGCATAAAGGGTAATCCCAAAACTATTTACAACAAAGTCAATATTAACAATGGTTAATATGTCAGTCACAGACCCCTTTCCCCAAAAGCAGCTGGGGCAATATCACTACTCAGATTTATGCAGAAAGAGAAGCGGATGGTTCAGATAATGCAGTAATTGCAGGTGGCTCTTTTGTCCAAGTGTGTGCAGTGGGGGCTGATATTTTACAGCGGGTTTTTGGATAATGACACTGATTTCTAAAAATTATTTTGCCTTTTAGAGGATCAGAATTAGAAAGTGACTCTGAGTCGGAGGTCCAGAGGCCAGGCAAGAGGAAAATGTCTGTGTTCCCAAGAGAGTAGTTTCCCACCATCTCTCGATCTGCAGGACAAGGACAAAGACAGAGGCAGAGAGGGAGAGACAGAGCTTCTCTGGAGGCAGCACAGTCACTGGGATGTACGTGGAAGACCTCAGGCAGCCCATCTTCAGGCCTAGAAAAGACTCTGGGCCCCAGGTAATACAAGGACAGGTCTATTCAGTCCTCCAGCTGTTTCTCCTCTTCCTGACAAACGATGTGCTACAATGTATTGCCCCGAGTCTGCATGCTCCGCTTCATCTTCAGAGGCTGAAACACATGAATCACCCAGTAACCATCATTTGCTGTATACACAAGACATTATCATGCTACATAAGCTGTCACCTCTACCTAAAAGTATTGAGATTCTTGTTGGGGTTCTTATTGTAGGGCATCTTTTTTGGTGCAGAAGGTTAGTTGGGCAGCCTGACATCTATATAGAGGTGATAAAGTAAAAATTAGCATATCCATCTACAAAAAAAAGCATAATCTTAAAGAACTTGATTAATTTTAAAACTAGAATTATAAAGTAATAATTTAAGACCATTATCCCTGATCTGAATCTGTCAATTCTACAATTGTTTATACACATTTAGGTTTATTAAACTTTGAGTGTCAACAGATTACAAATGTCGTCTTCTTATCTAAAGCAAACTCCTCTTAATTGTGCACTTAAGGAGAGCGGCATAAAGGCCAATTATTGTATTCTTGTGCGAATCTTGCTCGGCGGTTGGTATCCGATATAGGCCCTGCTTTGGTATAAGACCCTACTTAATTAACTGTTGATCAATTAATGATTAATCATTAATTGCTAAATTAATGAAAATAGAGGTGAATCAGCCTTTTCTGATTCTGGTGGAGATCTTTAAATTGAGCTAAAACTTTTCCCTTACGAAATTGAATAAAATACATTTTATTCCAAAATTAATGTTCCTACAGCACCTTGCTGCCAGTAGCCCTGTCTCATCATTCCTCTCTGGCCTCTCCATCTCTAGGTTCTCACCTCCAGGGGCACTGTTTCCTTGTCCCTGGCCCAGTTCTTTTACATGTTCATATATGTATCCTGTCCCTTATTCAGCCATGTATTCCATCTTTGGTCCAGCCCTGTGTCCAGTCTTTTGTCCAGTCCCCAGTTTAGCCTTTTTTCCAGCCCTCTATCCAGCCATGTGTCCAGGCCTGTGTCCTGTCTTATGTCCAATGCCTGTAAATTGCCTTTCCAGCATTCTTCCCCCTGTCCAGTCATACCCTGTGTCCAGCTGAGCCTTGTCCTGCCTCTGGTTTCTTCTCTTGGCTGAATTCCTGGCTGAATACTGTCCAGAAGTGTTTCTGGCACTGGGTGAGCGGGGAGGGGTCTGTAATCCATGTCCCTGTCATGTCTCTGTTTCTGACTGTGTGATTTTGGATTTGGAAATACATCCTGACTCAAACCCAATCATTGCATTGCATTTATGACAAGTAAGTGATTTTTTAAGTTTAGACAGCATTGCCTGGTGTGTTACTCATTCAGCACATTGACTAATAAATCACATGCACTCAACTCCCTTCTTCTACCCTCCTCTCTCTAAAACCATACTGGTGTTTTTGGTTTGTTTCTCTAATGAACGGATGGTCCAGTTTCCCTCCTGGCAGTTTTAGTTTCAGATTCAGAAGTAAAATCTGAGGCTCAATAAAGCATTAATCTACAGTTCCACTTTGGTAGGGCAGCTACCGGCTTAGTGGTTAAGGCCCCTGCAATCAGAAGGTCATGGGTACAACTTCCAGGACTGTTAGTGGCACCTCTAGAGCAATGTACCATCTGGGCATGTTTCTCTTTGGGTGCAGTGGTCCTGGCTGCCTGTTACTTCATTTGGGTAAAAAGGTTAAATGCAGAGGAAGAATTTCATGCTGTTTACACGCTGTTCAATTTCATGCTGTCCAATTCTTCTCATCTGCTCCAGTGACATACCGAATAAACTTAACATTTTGGCCACCAAGATTGAATCCTGGCTGCAGCAAGTTAGCATCGACTTCATTTACTATGGATTTGACACAATAGATCAAGCCTTGTTCAGTCATTTTATGGCTGCGGTGAACCAGTGATTCAGCTGACTCTAAATGTACTCTATCTGCTCTGCAGTTGTGTTCATTTTATGGGCCGCCACCCAAATTTAAAGGGTTTCTCCTCACTACAAAAAGACACAGTCAGCTAAATGGTCCCAGCATAACAGAGGCTGTCAGGGTTGCCCTTCTGACCATTGGAGGCCATTGACAGACATGAGCAGGCTCCACAGCTTCTTATATCACAGCAACAGATTACAACACTTTGTGGGCCAGTGTCGCCACCTCTGGCCCCGCCAGTCCTGACCAGTCAGCCTTGGCCCCCTCACCTCCAAGCTCCTGTGAGATTTGATGGTGACTGGGGATGGTGTTGGGGCTTTATATTAAAATGTTTACTAGCTCTAAACAGCAGCCCACTAGCTCCCCTACTGGTCCAAAGTAGCTTTCATTGTGTCCCTACCAACAAGGCAAGCCCTGAGTTGGGCTACACTCATCAGGAGGGGCATCAAGACCTATGTTCCTCCGTAGCGCATTTTATCACATTGGCTTAGTTCAACTTTCAAAACAAAGCTACTTGTCTGATTGGCTCACAAAACTCATGGGCATGAAAGCCCTGCCCCCAAGGCACCAGTCAGTAAAATGTCCTGCTCACGGTTGTTAACTTATTAACTTATGAAAAAAATCCAAGCTCAGCATTTTTGGCCTGGGACAAAACTTGGATGAATGCAGGTGCTATTATTATTATTATTATTATTGATGTTATTATTGTTAGGTCTCGTTGATATTTTCCAGGACATGAGTGGCCAAAGCGTATGACTGTATTCCCCATCTCCCTGCAGTAGTCTGGGGCTCTGTAGAGGTGTGAGCTGCGACGAGGCTGGAGTGTGTTCGTTTGGTGTCTCTGCTGAACTGCCTTTCTGTCTCTGAACACGATTTAGAAGGTTCTGTGGCAGGTTTGTGAGGTTTAACGGTATAAAATATGGAATATGTGGAAACACCAAACCCAGCGTGGTCCGTGTGAGCAGAGAATGAATTGGATCTTAATGAGAATGGAAATGCGCTGCAGCCTCTCTGTGCTGGAGCCATGGTCCATGATTTCCTTCACCTTCTCACCCAGCTCAGCTCCTGACAGACTTGACAATTACCTGCAAACGTTACTCAACTGCCAGAGTACAAAATCCTGCCATGTTTCTGTTCCACCTCAGCTGAGCAGAGAGGGACCTTCCAGAACCCGCAGAACCCCCGAGATTCTGATACAGCCATGGTTTATGTGACATGCGACACCATAAACCATTGCCCCCACTGTCAAACTTGGATCATAATACTGTCCAGTTAATCCCAATCTATAAGGTTGTTTTTAAAAGGAGTAAACCACAATCTAGGACAGTGACAGTGTGGGATAAGGACAGCATAGAAACACTCAAAGGACCCTTCTCTGTACATAATGGGACATCTCTAATTTAGATATTGATGAAGCTACTGAAGCAAGAACAGACTACATACTTTTCTGTGCAGACAATGTGGTTACTAAAAAGGACATTATTATGTATCCCAACAAGAAGCCCTATAGCTTAGAAGGTAAATTATTGAAGTAATAGGAAAAAGCTTGCCTTTAAAAATAATGACAGAGCAAGACTGAAAATGTTGCAAAGAGAACTCAACCTGAGGGAAGCCAGAAAACATCACAAGGACACCATAGAGTACACTTTTATGTACTCAATGGATTAAAAGAAGCTGTGGGACTCTATGCTATTACTCTATGCTCTAAAGCTATTACAAATATAAACATCACCAAGAAACACCACAATACTGATGACGACCTGGGGAAGGCAAATGAACCGAATTACTTTTTTATCAGATTTGAAAGCCTTCTGAGATTCCTTCTTTGTGGAATCTATTAATGTAATAATGTTATGGGAACTATTCTACCTGATGTCAGCTGTAGGATTATAATTGATCCACTCAGGATTCAGTCTATCTTCAATCATGTGTGTACTAAAAAATCCACTGGCCCGGATGGCATTTCTGCTCTGCTCTTAAAGGCATGTGCAGAAGAGCTCACCCCAGCTTGGTGCTCCATCTTTCAGCGGTCTATGAATTCACACATTGTTCCTGCTCTGTGGAAAAAATCCATCATAGTTCCTGTAGCCAAGAAACTGTGCTGTTAAAAATGATTTCAGACCGGTGGCCCAGACTTGGATTGTAATGAAAAGTTTTGAGAAATACATATTATCGTATGCCAGATTGCTTATAGGCAGGGGAGAGCTACTGATGATGCCATCAACAGCATCATCCACTTCACTGTCAAGCACTTGGAATGCCCAGAAGCATATGCATGGATTGTATTTATTGAGTTTAGCTCAGCTTTTAACACACTTCAACCCCATTGGCTTGTCACTAAACTGAAGCAGATGAGCGTTAACCCTTTTTTAATCCAAGTTGTATGTTAATAAAATTAAAGAGTTGGTCCTAGACCCTAGATCTGTAGGGGACCATAGTCATGTTGTTATACACGACTCACTTATTGAGCAGGTCAGCTCATAAAAGCATCTTAGATGACAGTTGGTATGTGCATGTTGATAGCTTATGTTCTCGTCTACAGCAGAGATTGTATGTCCTATGTAGACTGAGAGTATATGGGGTGGATTTTACCAGGCAGTGCTAGAGAGTTTAGTCAGATATGGGATGTCATCCTGGTATGGCAACCTCACCACAAAACTGAAAACTAAACTTGTTCACCCGACTCACATCCTTCACTCACAGTATGACCTCCTGCCTTCTGGTAGACGATACAAAGTCCCTTACTGTAAGCTCAACCATTTTAAGAATTCCTTGGTTCCTCCATCAAACTTCTTAACAGAAGCTATCTGGGTGGGGGTGGAGGTAGCTCAGTGGGTAGGATATTTGCCTCCGGACCAAGAGGTCATGGGTTCGAACCCTACCTCCAGCATACCACCTCTGGGTCCCCAAGCAAGACCCCCAACCCCAAGTTGCTCCAGGGAGACTGTCCCCTGTAGTTAGGAAATGGAAGTCGCTTTGGATAAAAGCGTCTGATAAATGACATAAATGTAAAGAGTGCTCTTGTTATGGTATTTAGCATGAATTCTTCATGAGGCGTATGTATGAATGTATGTGCTTTGTTATGGGATGTGTGCAATATGTATGTGTTATGTTATGGGATATGTTTAATATTGTGGTGTTGGTATAAACAAGGATGTGCTGTTTGTTGTCATTGTGGCCTTAAGGCATTACGGCCAAGACAAATTTCCCAGAGTGGGACAATAAAGTTTCAATGAACCTCATTGTTCAAGTTGTATGAACAGGTTGTATTCTGTTTAGCAACCTAAATGTGTTACTGGCCAGACTAGTTTTTAGTCACTTGAATTTTTCTTGATTATAATGATATCAGGTAATGTAATTACTATGAACCTTAATTAGTTTGATGTATAAGCACACAAACTGAATGTTTATTGATTTCTTTGAATATGTCCATATACAGTGGAAACAAAACAATGCCATATACCCTTTCTTACATGAAGTTACAATTAACCCACCACAGCATGATATGCAGCATTATATTCTTCCTCTGCATTTGACCCATTCACCAAGTGAAGCAGCGGGCAGCCAGGAACACAACACCCGAGGAGCAGTGTGTTGGGACAGTACCCTTACTTAACGGTACCACAGAGGTGCCGCTAGCAGTCTTGGGATTCAAACCCACATCTTTCCGATCACAGGACGAACACCCTAACATCTAGGCCACCAGCTGATATAGAGATGTTGATGTTTTTGATGTTACACATTGGTGTAGGAGTCACTATTGAAAGAAGGAGCCAAAGGTGAAAGGGCATGAAAAAATCAATGTCAACAAAGCCCATTTATTTGTAAATGTAAGCGATTAATAAATACTGAAAAAAAATTCAAAACAGACATTGTAGTTCTGCCTTTGCCAGTATCATGGGTTGTGTAAAATATTTCCTAATGCTTGCTAACATTATACATACTCACAATTATGAACACAAAAGGCTATTTGTTCAAATGTATTTGTGAATGTCATCTTGACTTTTCTTATTTTCTTATCGTTAGAGGGTCTCAAAGAGCCTTTGAGGGTAATTTACCCATGAGATGTTTTTTGGTATTCTGCTCTGGCCTAAAAATTATTATGAAACACTTGGGAGCAAAAATGCAAATAGTCAAACCAAAGCTTGAGGCCAAAATGGCAAATATTTCCACAGCTATAGTGAACTTTCCAGGAGAGCTGACATAAGCTGGGATAAAGGTGAGCCAAACTGCACAGAATATGATCATGCTGAATGTGATGAATCTGGCTTCGTTAAAGTTGTCAGGCAGCTTCCGAGCTAAGAAGGCCAAAATAAAACACAAAACTGCCAAAAACCCTATATAACCCAAGACAGCCCAGAAACCTATAGCTGAACCTAAACGACACTCCAAAATAATCCTTTCCTTGTAGTGCTTAAAATTTTTATAGGGGAAAGGAGGTGATATTGTAAGCCAAAGCACACAAATCAGGACCTGTATGAGAGTGAAGGCTAGAACACTGAGTCTCTGCTGGGGAGGCCCAAACCATTTCATGACATTACTGCCTGGAAGTGTAGCCCTGAAGGCCATTAACACCACTATTGTTTTCCCCAGAACACAGGAGATGCAGAGGACGAAGGTAATCCCAAACGCTGTGTGGCGCAGCATACAGGACCACTTGGAGGGCCGACCAATGAAAGTAAGTGAACAGAGAAAACAAAGTGCCAGTGAGAAGAGGAGAAGAAAGCTCAGCTCTGAGTTGTTGGCACGAACAACAGGCGAAGTTCTGTGTTTGTAGAAGATAGCAGCCACGCACAGAGCTATGAAAGCCCCAGAAACAGAGAATACTGTCAAGATAATGCTCAGAGTGTCATTCCAAGACAAGAACTCCAGAGGCTTAAGGATGCAGATGTCTTGTTGGGTGTTGGGCCAGAACTCAGGAGGACATTGTACACAATCTAAAGAGTCTAAAAGATACAAAAAATAATTTAGAAAACTACATACTACATACATAAAGCCTTGTTTTATCGGGTGCATTTTAGTGAGTCAAGGAAATTATGACAGCCTTAGTATTACTGAGCTCTATCAACTTTCAGCGAAAACCTCATTTAACTCCAAATTGCTACATCCACTTCCTGACTTTCACACCTCAGTCTTCTATGTTTGTATGTAGGTACTCAGTATTCCTTAGAAGGTACTAAACAATTGGCTTAATGTACAAGGATCTTAGGGATTCAAACAAAAAATGGATAGGCTCTTTGAAATTAAAATTATTTCCAATAAAACAAATACACTGCAATTTGCTTGCTTACTCACTATTATGGCTTAATAAAACAAGATCAAGTTCTTTAGTCATGGCACTCTAATCTAGCAACTACTATTAATCATTGTGTTTGTGTGTGTGGCGTTTATGAAACTATCTGGCATCTTATATTAAGTAATTTGATTTCCATGAATCCTAGTTCTACAATTTTGTCAAATGGTTGCTGTGCAGCTTTGTGCATCATGGGCTCCACAGGCTTGTGTGAGCAAAAGTATCCTTTTTTTGGCTCATCGTATACTCAACAACACTGGTCACATTAGATCAGTAAACTGTATTAGGATGTTCTGTGGTATAATACGAGTTGCACTTCTGTTACTTTGTGTAAAATTAAGGCAGGGTGTATTAAAAATTGGGATACACAACCTGTCATGTTACTGATCTCTCCTTCTGCACAAGGTATACAGTCATAACAACAGACTGGTTTTCCTTTTTGCATGGCCTTCCTGGTCCCCTGAGGACAGCTCTCACTGCACACAGACACTGGCACCTATTAAAGACATAAAGGTAAACCTTTCAAAATATGTAACAAACATTGGACCAAGAAGCTTGCAGTGCTGCTCAGTTTAGATTTTCTTCCATTGTAAAACTAATCTAAAACAGATTTTGTGAATAGAATCAGGAGAGAGGGAGCAGAGAAACCTGCTTTGTGGTTAGTGTGTGTTATACTGTACCTCTAACTGTCCCCCCATCCAGCTGATAGCTCTGCTCATACTAAACTCCTGACCTTTAGGTCTGGATGAGTCATAGTGTCCCACGGTCACAAACTCCATAGCACCGTCATTCTTAACCTGCCAGTTTATGAGCTCATAGGCAGCCACAGGATCTCCACTGAAATCAAACAAGACCTGAAAACCATTTCTAGTTGTGAAGTTCACTCTCTTGAGGTGGTCAAGCAACTGCAGTGGGAGACATGATTTCATGAAAAGTGATTTCCTCTAAACAAATAATACAATACACCCGTAGCACACAGAAAATGTTAAATACATTTGTGAAACTATTTATTTAGCAAGAACAATAAACTGGAAAATTCCTCGAAATTTCTGTGATTTCTGCACAATGAACTAAATGAAGATCAGTTAAAACCATTCAGAGAGGCAGACTGAGAAATGGTGCATTGAGCTCAACTTTCATTACAGTGATGCTGATAGAAACTAAGGTTTGGAGAGTCTGTAACGCAAATATAGCAATTGAATTTCAAATCCATACAATGTAAAAGCATGTGAGGTAGATATAAGATGACGACTTGTTGCTGTAACAACCACTTAGAACAGTTACATATCTAACCTGTGCACTGTGCAAAAAATTCATTTTCAAATTTTGAAACTGTGTTTTTGTGTATACAATAACAAAAACAATGATATATTTATTTATTTACATGATATCCATACTTAAATTGCCTGTTTAAGAAGTTTTATACCTGCCATGGTGAGAATTTAATGTTCTTGTCGCACTGATTATCATTACAGATGACACCATGGATGGCATGCGCTATTGCATACGTCGCTTTGTACACCATGTTAGTGATGCGCAGCTGCGACGTGTCTGTGTATGGGTTTTGCAGCGCGATGATATCCTCCCTTCCATCACATTCCCGTGAGCCCTCTGAGGAGCTTTGTTTCCCTTTCAGGCTGCAGCTGAACGAGCTCTCCCAAAACTCTGTTAACAGGGGAGACTTCAGAGCTTGGGCTGGAGAGAGGTCTAGAAGAAACTCCCGGAAACCTGGGATGACCGACCTGGGAATTCCAAAACCTATTGCCCCAGAGCACATGTTATACTTTAGAAATTCTGGATCTGTGATCCACGTTTCACTACCAATCCATTGAAGTGGGGGTGGGGGTTTTCTCACAAGTTCCTCCATGAGAAGTCTCATGTCTCCTGAGGCAAGAAACGCCACTATAACCTGGGCTGTCGATCTCCGGATGACGTTCGCCACTCTCTCCAGTTTACTGCGCGGTTGTGTCCTGTAATAGGCCTCGGAGTACTCCACGCAGATCCCCTCCTCTTGCGCAGCTTTCAGAAACGATGCCATTCCGTTATTTCCATAGTCTGAGTCGCTGCGCACTGCTCCTATCCATGTCCAGCCGAAATGCTTGACCATTCGTGCCAGTGCGGCCGCTTGGTGGTGGTCACTTGGTATGGTCCTTAAGAAGGAAGGAAACTGGCGCTTATCACTCAGACAGGCGCAGGTTGAGGAGTGGCTCACCTGTTGTGTAGTTGGAGTGAGGAGAAAGACAGAGGAGTTAACAGCTTGTTTCCTTTCAGTTACTAGTTACGTTTGTTTAGGCTCTTCATAGACTACATGTCAGTGGGTGGGAATTCTTAAATGATTATACTCTTTATAGTCATTTTAAATGTTTCGAGTTTGTAATGTTTTTATTGTTTTATCTATGACACCCATTGTCGTAATTTGTATTTCTTTTGCCAATGAGTGGAGTTCCACCCTGTAGTTGGTATCAGCAGACTTTAATACAGAATTGTAACATGTTTACTTTGAAATTGATAATTTTTCATCGTGCTTTCATAGAAATATATCTTTAAAATTCATTTTATATGTAAAGTCAGCCTATTTCAGATTTTTGTTTGCATTTTATTGATTTTTTTATTTAAACATGGCAAGCGGATTAATTGGAATACAAACTATGCAAACATTTTCTGGTTTGTTTTTGAAGAATGACTACTCCCGGTCAGAAGCTAAATAATACTGAAATATTAAAGCTAGAACTGACTTTTGAATAGAACACCTTTCCATGTAATCAACAGTAATCACCTGTGGAATACCAAAGAGACCCAGGACTCTGGCCATGCCAATCGATGGTGTGGAGCCAGACTCCCCTATGATAGCAGGAACAGCTGCTGCTGTAGACTTTGAACAGGAATCAGTGTCATTGAAAAATGTCTCCACGCCATTTGCTAACTGAAATGCCATTTTGATGGCCATGGGCACGGCAGCGCATGAGTCGTGTATTTGGTATCCTAGCGTGATTCCCGGGAGAAGATCTGTTCTGTTGTTGATCTCATAAACAGCGAACTCCATGGCACGGGCGATGCGCAGCTCCCTGAAAACCATACTGCCGAAACAGTAAAATGTGTAAAAACAAAAGTAATTTCCTAGCATACTACAAATATATGATTAACAAATTAATTACTAATATTAAGGATAATACGTTTGGTTTTCTAAACACAATTCCTTAGTAATTCTAACGGAATGCCTCCTCCACAAACAAAGACAGACCTCCCAGAGCACCGTGGCTGTTGTGGCTGCATAGTGTAGGTGTTCTGCTCTGATTTCATATAGCTATGGATGGAGAAAATCCCTCCAATCACAAAGTCTCCATTTGCAGAAAGACCAGGCAACTGAGACTCAGCCCACAACCTGCAGCTGACAAGATTAGCTTTACATGCTGCTGGGCTAAGCCTGGTTACCCATAGCATTGATACAACTGGAATCAAACCAGAACTGAGCAGCATGGTGTGCTCAGTAGTTCCCAACCCTCCGAGAGCTAGAATTACAGTCTTGCAGGTCTTTAAATATCCAGCTTCTTATGCTGTCTAGGCAATTGTGGGTGTGATCTGGGCACAGGAAGTGTGGTAATACCACAAGTGTTAATTAAGATGGCCTTACTTCACGGATATGTTAACTGTAAGTCACATCATGCATACAAAATATCAGAACACAAGACATACATTTTTACTAATTTTATTTACATTTCTAATAACTACACACTCTCAGAAATGATCTATAGTATTGTTTTTTGGTCACTGAGAACATTGTGATTGTGACTGATTATTTCTTGGGTTAATTTAACCAAATTAAACTTTTCCAAGTGAAAAACTGTTTTGACAAAGTTACAGTGTTACATGTTAACAACATGTAGCATGTTAATTTAATCATCATCAGCACCATTAATATTAATACTGTATTTTCTGAATCTTGTTTTAACCTTTCTCTAATCTCAGTTTTTACAACAGATAACACAGATTTTACAACATTTGCAGATACAATATGGGAATAACATTTATTCAGCTTTTTTACAGGGTATACATTCATCTCAACAGTAATGCTACTGATTTAATGATGGTGGATGGAACTGTCATCTTCAAATATATATTTATAAAAGCAGCATCTCAAGAGCACCAGGTGTTGTTCATGGTACTGAAGTCTCATTCTTCAGACTTGACTTCACTGAACAGATACATCTGAACTTAAGCTCTTAAGCAGAAATCAGATTATTTTATTTGCTCTCCTCGCTACATTTCATAATTTCTTTGTATCATTAACAAATATATTCTTTTAATGGACACATAATCTATTCTAGGGTAATGCAATACAATACTGCAACAGTTTCAGCCCATCTTGCATTACTCTTTCCTATTTTCTGCTCCTCTGTTACTTCTTACCTTTGTGTATATTTTATACATGGTTTTGGATTCTGTCATGTTTTCCCCATGTGCTTTCTGTTGTCTTCTTACACTCTGCACTTGTCCTGGATTATCACTCAATCTCCTCATTTGCTCATTTAGTCATGTGTTTCAGCTGTGTTTAATTTGAGCCTGCAATTACACCCCAATGATTTTTTACATAGATGTAGTTTGTCAGTCATTCCCCTGTATTTGGATCATTGTACTGCTGTTTATTATTTTCTTTTTGTAATCTCAAATTCAATGGAGTTAAAATTAACTTTACACTTCTGAAATAGTAAAATTATTAACACTATGGGAATGTTAATGTTAGGAGTGTACAATATTAACACCAAGACAATTATGGAGTAATTCACCCTTATGGAGTTCATTAGTTTGCTCTTAATCTGTAATCAGGTAACACTTGGTGGTGTAAATTGTACTCTGAACTAGTGTATTCTTCGCTACTCATAGGGTGGATGTTCTGTGTGCAATAATCACACTGGAAAATGCTGCAATTAAAAAGAGAATTTATTTTTCCCCTCAAATATTATTGCATAAAAGAAAAAAAGATTACATTGCACTGAAAATACCCTGTACAATGTCCATAAACATTGTCGCTAAGAATGTGAGTTAACCCATTAACCCTATACAATACAGCTGCTTGGCACAACATAGAAAAATGAGTCTGCACCAAATCACATTTGGATATCAATGGGCTTAAAGACTCTCAAATCATTGTGTTTAACAATCTTGTGCATATTGTCAACAACATGAAAAGCAAGAAAGTGCTCTACAAATACAGACTACATTTCTGATATAAAAAAATTAATGTATCAGAATAATGCATACAATCTTACTCAACACTGACATATAATCAGCAACTGTGATGAAGTTTAACCCAAGTTGTGACACTTAACAAACCCATTTTAAAATGCTCTGAAATAAAATTACCCTTTTCAACATCAGTCAGCTTTTTTTTTATTTAACAGGCCCAGACTTTTGGCAGACATTGATTCCCAATAACAAGCAACAGCTATTCTGTTTTTCTTAGCTAGGGACTTAGTTATGTCGCTGAAGTTCTTAATACTTCTTAAGACTTGAAGAACTTATGTTTTGCTTCATACCTCATACTCCAATCATGTACTACAGGGCCAAATATACATTCAGGATAATTAATCATGTTTTAGTATCAAATTTTGGGGGAAAAAAACTGGAAATAACCTGTGAGGTTCTTCAATAAGATATTTTAGAAATACAGTAATTTCCTTGGAAATACATGGAGAAAACACGATGTTTAAAATATGCAACAATAATAATAATAAATGCCAGTGTATTTATTATATAGTGTCACCTTCAGGTACAATATTTTCAAAGTGGAATGTTCCAAATAAAGCATAATATCTGACTGGCATTTAGACCAATACTACTGACAGAACAAAATATTTGTATGCATGTTAGATGATTGCTTCTATCCATGAAGCCATAGTTGAATGTATAGATATGGAGTATGTTTATCGTTGGTAATGAAATTCTGATTTAAAAAAGAGTTAATTCTGGGCTTTTCCGCATAAAAATATATCAATGAATTGAGTATAGTATTACATTTAATACCAAAAAAATAATTTTCCCTTGGAATCTCAGTGTCACGGCCTGGCCTGGCGTTGCCCTAAGGCCGTGCCTTGTTTTCAGTTTTCCTGTTTGTTTCTGTTTTCTGTTTGCCCTAATGTCAGCATGTGCTGAGGATCCTGTGTTGTAGTTATGTTCTTGGTTTCATGTGCCTTCTGTTTAGTCTGCTCTCTGTTAGGTTCTGTATTCCCTTGTGTGTGGCCTGTGTATGTCCTGCCCGTTCTGTGCCCCTGCTTCCCCTTTCACGTTCTCCTGCCATGTCTCCCTGCAGTTCTGTGTTCCTGATGGTTTCCTCTGTGTCCCTCGCTCTGTCCCTGTCTACCCTCCAGGTCCCAGTCTGTTCCTGCCTGTACTGTGTTCCTGTTTGTTCCAGCCTGTCACATGTTCCTGCCTGTT
>JBBPDC010000019.1:15015042-15037723 GCA_037974485.1 Hemigrammopetersius urotaenia
ATAAGGGCAAAAGCAGAACAGAACAGAACACATGACATAACTGGAACTTAAAGTCCTCAGCAAACGCTGGAATATAAGCAAACAGAAAACAGAAACAGAAAAAGCGAAAACAAGGCACAGCCTTAGGGCAACGCCAGTCCAGGCCGTGACATAAGACACCCAGCCCTCCCATTCCCACAACCGAAATTTTTTTTTTACCTAAAAATAAAAAGAGATTTGAAAAGACTTATATATGTATTTGAAAAACTTCATATATAATTTGATTAGAAAAATAGCCACCTCTGTACATGTTTCCAAGGTTATATTGTGAGCCTCCGCCAACGGTTCTGAAAACTTTTGGCATGACCCAAACTTGTGGGTTAGATCTGCCACCTAAGTGTGACATCTAGTACACATTTCGTCCATATTTGGGTAAAAGATGGCTAGATAGCCTCTGGCTAAATGCATACTGTTATTTACTCTATACATTGCTCTAGTCTATGTTGCTTCTTGAATTTCACTGTCTAGCTCATTTTCCCAATTGGCTTTTATCGTACACATTTAATTGTTCTTTTCTGACAGTAAATGCGTGATATGTGACCCTTTAACTGTACTGGTTCTTCCAAAAGAGCGTCCAGTAATGACAGTAATAGGTCGGATTTTAGTAAATGATAAAGTTTGAGAAAAAAACACCTTTTTCATAAAAGTGGTTAAATCCAGTTATTCCCTTGCTGCGCCGTTTTAAGAAAGCAGAGTCTAATTTGTGTAAGGTGATTATAAGAAATCGGCCTGCTTCTAAGAAGCGTTTGGGATAGTTTTAAGTGTTAGCAGAGTTGTATCCACATATTCACTGTGGAACATACTACTGGATTTTTGGTAAACTGAGACTATTTAATTGGTCAACTTAATCATTGCCTGTAGAGAGCTAGAGGTACATGATTTGGCCTCTAAAACACACCAATCTGTGTTCGGTTTTTGCAGCCAGTGAGCAATTTTTGAACTTTGGCTACCCAATTGTAATACTGCAAGTTAGGTAGTGCCAAGCCTCCTTTTAACTTTGGCCTCTGATTCCTTTCCATTCCATATAAAGCTTAAAATTTGCCTGTTCACCGATTTGAAAATCTAGGTAGAACATTCATTTTTACACAATTCATTCTGCCAGTTAGTGTCAGATGTAGAACCCCCCACTTTTTGAAAAATGTACTTTGTTACCAGAAAACCTGCCAGAAGCTTGTAGAGTCCAATAACATATTTCATAGACGGCCGAGGGTCAGAAACGTAGAAATCATCTGCATACAGTGAGACCTTCTCTATATGCCCAGAAATTAAGATGTGGCTTTTAACATTAAAGATAATGGTTAAATTGCCAAGATAAATAGAAGTGGGCTCAGAGGGCAACCCTGCTGTATGCCTCTTGACAAGGGAAAATATTGTGATTTAATCTTGATGCATGCCTTGGTGTTGATATATAGTAGTCTAACCCAGTTAATGAATTTTAGCTCAATACTAAACTTTGATAGGGTTAAAAATAAGTATTTCCATTACACCCTTTCAAAAGCTTTTTCAGCATCGAATGATACACCCATTTCAGAGGTGTTGATAGGGTTGAAAAGAATATTTTGTAGGCAACGTATGTTAGAAGCCTGTTTGATTGTCTGAAATAATATAAGCCAGACAAGAGGCAAGGATTTTTGATCAAATTTTAACATCTGCATTTAATAGTGAGATTAGCCGATACTGTCACGGCGTGTGTGTGGGAAGGGAAAGGGGAGGACGCCGAACTGGATGAAAAGGAAAACACTAAGGGAACTCTAAAGGGAACAAGGGGGGGAAAGGGAGGTAAGACACTGGGATAAAACAAACAGGAAAACTAATATTCTGGGGACGGGGAGCAGAACCTATGGGGACAGGGCGGTGCGACCGTGACAGTAACCCCCTCCCTAGGCCTCTCCTGGAAATTAGCAGGTACATATCGCCTCCCGATGGGGCGCGGGAGCGACGGCTGGCGAGGGGGACAGCCCCGAGGCCACGGGGCTGGACGATCCGGATGCGCCTAATGGAAATCGTCCACCAGCTCCTGGCTGAGGATGTCACGCGCCGGAATCCAGCACCACTCCTCGGGCCCGTACCCCTCTCAATCGACCAGGTACTGCCCCATGGACGATTTCCACACCCTGTATGTGAACTGGGAGCCCTGCGGGATGCCGTAATACCGGAACATAGACTGGAACAGCGCCTCCGCGACCTGTCGAGCAGAGGGGAGAGAACAGAAAGGGACAAATCGACAACCCTTCGAGAACCGATCAACCACAAACAACACCATTGTGTACCCTTTTGACGCCACCAGGTGAGACCACGGTCTGTCCGGTACCGTCAGGGGCATTAATTTTCCAACCGGCAAAGCACGGGGGCTCTTCGTATTGGCACAGATAGAGCACGAAAGCACTGCGTGACGCACATCCGTGGACATGGATGGCCACCAGTACTTTCGTGCGACAACCTCCAGGGTTCTCGTAATGCCTGGGTGACCGGTTTACCCCTCGAGTGCCGCCGCAATTTCCTTGTCTAGGTCCCATTGGAGAGGCGCCGCGAAGAACCATGGTGGGAGAATGGGCTCGGGTTCTCCAGCCTCTCTCTTGGTACCGTAGTATCGTGACAGAGCTTCCGCCTTACCGTTTAGCTTACCTGGGCAGTACGAGATCTGGAAGTTGAATCTGGCAAAGAAAAAAGTCCACCGTGCTTGCCTAGGATTCAACCTCTTGGCTCGTTGTACATGCTCCAGGTTGCGGTGGTCGGTAAGGACCATGAAGGGCTGTCGCGTCCCCTCTAGGAGATGGCGTTACTCCTCCAACGCCGCCTTCACAGCCAGCAGTTCGCAGTTGCCGACATCGTAGTTCCTTTCTGCTTCCATCAGTTTCCTAGAGAAAAAGGAACAGGGGTGTAATTTCCTGGGGAAACCATGGTGTTGTGACAGGACTGCCCCTATCCCCACCACCGAGGCATCCACCTCCACCGTATACTGCCTCTCCGGATCAGGCATGCGCAGTATAGGGGTGGTAATGCCATGTTTCAGCTTCTCGAACGCGGCTTTGGCCACCGGATTAAAGTCTATGGTTTTGGGTTTGCCTCGGAGAAGGGATGTTAAAGGGGCAGCCACTGTGTTACAGTTCTTAATAAATCTACGGTAATAGTTGGCAAACCCCAGGAACCGTTGCACGTCTTTGACTGTCGCGGGCTTTGGCCACTCAGACACTGCTGTCACTTTAGCCTTCTCCATCGAGATCCCTTCCCGGCTGATGCGGTGGCCAAGAAATGCGACCCCCTGTTTATGGAATTCGCACTTCTCAGCCTTAACATACAACCCATGTTCTAACAAGTGGGTGAGCACCGTACGTACGTGTCCCACATGTTCTTTGAATGTACGTGAGAAAATGAGTATGTCGTCGATATAGACGACTACAAACTGACTTAACATGTCCCTGAGGACATCGTTGATGAATCCTTGGAACACCGAGGGGGCATTTGTCAACCCGTAAGGCGTCACTAAATATTCATAGTGGCCGGAGACTGTACTGAACGCGGTTTTCCATTCGTCACCCGCCTGTATACGCACCAGGTTGTATGCATTCCGGAGGTCCAACTTCGTGAAGGATAGTGACCGGGATTTGAGGCAGAGGGTACGTGTACATCACCGTGACGTCATTGAGCCCACGATTGTCAATACACGGCCGGAGATCCCGTCCTTCTTCTCCACAAAAAAGAAACTGGCGGAGGCGGGAGAACGCGATCGCCTGATAAACCCCTTTTCCAGCATCTCGGCCACATATTTCTCCATTGCCCGTGTTTCTGGCTCGGACAATGGGTAAATACGCGACCGAGGTGGATTCTTCCCGGGAATCAGGAGACGGGTTGCCCTTGAAACGGAAAAGACGTCGTGAAGGTCAGAATACTCGGGGGGAATGTCCGTGGAGATTTGTGACGCGGGGCTAACGTGACGGGGGGGTTGGGAATTCCCAAGGACAAGATGAGGGATTGTGAAATAAAACTCCCAGCCGACCGCGAATCTACAAGGGCACAAACAGAAATAACAGAATTAGCCACAGACAGGGTAACAGGGATTACAAATTGATTTACGCTACTGAACTCAACCACCTGAGTTGGGGGAGGAGACAGAGGACGACGAGGGCACTGCAACCTCCAGTGCCCAGCTTGGCCGCAATAAAAGCACACCCCTGCCTGTTGTCGTTGGCGACGTTGGTCCCGAAGGGACGCCCCCAGCTGCATGGGTTCGGGAGCGGGCTCCCCGGGAGCAGGGACGGCAGTGGTAGAGGGCAAGCTCAGTGGTGGCAGGATTGGCTGCGGCAGAGCAGCCCGACGAGCGGGTCCCGGGTCTCATGGCTTCTCTCTCATGTGCATGTCCAGAGCTGTAGCCAGCTTTATGAGTCCGTCCTGATCCAGGCCCACATCACGGCACGCAAGTTCTTTTCTTATTTACGGGCTCAACCCCTCCTGGAACGTGGTGATGAGAGCCGCTATCCACGGCGAGAATGCGGAATTTGATTGCATAGCTGCACATGGTGCCAGGACCCTGTCGTACCTGCAAGAGTCTGTGTCCACTCTTTCACCCCTGCCCCGGATGGTCGAAGACCGTCTGGAAGTGTTGGACGAAGGCGGCGTAGTCGGTGGTATCCAAGCCACCTCCCCTCCAGATGGCAGCTGCCCAGTCCTGAGCCCGCCCCGTCAGCCTCTGGATCACCACCGATATTTTTTGCATGTCCTGGATGCTCAGCGAGGTACAGGTCGCACGTCAGAAAAAAGTTCCTGCACCCGCTCGGGTCTCCCGCATACCTCTCCGGTCGCAAAGCGTGATGCGTTAGTACAGGTGGAGGAGTCACTGTTGGTGGAGCAGGTGCAGGTGCAGGAGGCAGTGCAGGAGGGGCCACTGGCTCTCAGAGCCGTCTGAGAATTTCCTGCACCGCCTGTGTAATGTTCACCAACTGTTGGTGGTGCTCCTGCAGCTGCTGATGGATCGGGGGCGTCCGGTCCTCAGGCAGGGCTACACTTGAGACGTGACACCGAGGATCCGGGAAAACCAGCATGAGCCTGCAACACAGAAAAGGGAGAAACAAGAACATTAAAGTCAAAACACTCAAAGTAACCAAGATAGGGGAGTAACACACACGCAAAATGGAGCCAATACTGGCATGCGAATCCGGAGTCGGACTGGGCTATGTATAGTGCGCAGGATGGGAAACAGGTGAAACTAATCAAGATAGGAAACAGGTGTAATGAAATCAAGACGGGGCGTGATACAAACAGTGCTGGGAAACTCTAAAGGGAACAAGGGGGGAAAGGGAGGTAAGACACTGGGATAAAACAAACAGGAAAACTAATATTCTGGGGACGGGGAGCAGAACCTACGGGGAGAGGGCGCTGCAACCATGACAGATACAAGCCACATTTAGATGGATCCTTGCCAGGTTTGGGTAATACTGTAATCAATGTCTCGGTAAGTGATTGGGGTGATGTGAATTCTGGGTATTATAGAAATAAGTTTGTGAATAAATCCTACATCATAATAATTAGGTGCATATATTCACTAAAACAACAGGAACATGGAACAGAAGTCCCGATAGGAGGATCTGACTTGCTTTTTATGTGTTGCTGTCCCTCTTGCCTTGGCATTGAGGCCAGAATGAAAAATTCGTCCTATCCATGTTGGTGCATCGTTGAAATTGGTCGGTAGTATGCAAATGTGTTTCCTGTAAAAACATTATATCTGCTTTCAGTGATTTGAGATGACAATTTTTTTTGTTCTTTTCACAGGGCTTTCCAGTGTCCTGACCTTCCACGTTATACACGTTTCGGCTGCTCCCCCTTCCGGCCTTTCCTCACCCATTATCTTCATAATAACTGTATAGGGTTGGGACATTATCTACGAGGCTCCACACGACAGTATAAAACAATAATACATTTCTCAACATAAATAAAAAGAAGAAAAGAGAAGTGTACAAAAAGAAAGGCACTTATAACATTGCTGACATACACCCTTTCCTTGGTTTGGCTCCCCAACTGAGACGACCAGCTGCCTTTCTCGCCTATCTCCGTACATTGTTACGTGCCATGGCACATAGTGTTTTTGCCTCCCTAGAGGTGTCTGTGAGCTGTGGTTGGCTACGTACGTTGTGTCCCGCCTCCAGACTCTGCGGATTGGCTGATCACTAACCACGCAGGTGATTGGATACTTAGTCGCTGGATGTCCTGCCTTCCCACCTTAAAGGACGGAACGACACGACGGAAGAGGTGGGAGAGGCACATGCATTCTCTCGCACAGCGCCACCTGGCTTTGACTTTGACTTGGATTGTCTAGTTGTTGTTTCACATGCCATGTTTTGTTGGAGACACTTTACCTGTATACAGATTTCTTCTGGCTTGGGACAGTGTAGGGACACACTAATCCCATAGGTAACTCTATGTTAGATTTCTTAGTTAGTGGTAGACCCCACTCCCTGTATTTATTTTTTTTGGTTTAGAGTAGTTTGCATGTTAGGTAGGTTTAGGGATCTTTTTATTATGTTCTTTTCTTTGGGGTTATCGGTCATCCCATTCCAGTAAGTGTTTCTCTATTGTAGTTTTGTTGTAAATAGGTGTATGCATATATATGTTGTTGTCTTCTGTAAATAGTTGTATATTTGTTTTCGTTGTGTCTAGATAAACCTTGTAAATAGTGTCCTACCACTGCCTCCTGTCTGTACTTTTCGATACTGTTTGGAGCCAGTACCAGGATGTAACACTCATCTACAATCCTTTCTAAGAGCTCCTGATAATAAGAAAATGAACAACTGCAAGTAACCCCTCATTTAAGCACACCCATTTAAATTAAATTGCTTACACATATAAGGGCCTATAAGAACCTGATTTTAACTAGATTGAAACAAATTCCTTTTATAGTTGATTGTAGTAAGCCTAAATGAAGTGTAGCTTTAGATTGCAAGCGTGTAGATGAAATAAAAACAACAGCAGTGGTAGCTGCTAGCTTGTAAATACTCTAGTCTCTACCACCATTAAGGCCATAACTGTGGCCCTCACAAACAGTTCTGTTAGTCCTTATTCATCGTAAACTAGTTCTTGCTTATTTCCTTCAAATCTAATTATTGTTCCTCTTTGCAATCTTGGTCATAAAAAGCTTGGTGTTTCAAAGATGAGATTGTTTCCCTTGTGAGTGATCTGTAGTTGCATAGGGTATAGATGTCTGAAATGAATTCCCTTCTGGTAAATGGTTGCTTTAATGTCATTGAATGCCAAACGTGCTTTATAAAGTTGTGTGCTCAAATCTGCATAGAGCCTCAGGTTTTTACCCCAATATTGCAGTTCATGCCTTCTATGAAAACACACCACAATAGTTCTAGGTGGCTTCCCATCCTTCAGTTTTGCGGCTAGTGCCCGGTGCGCTAGCATGAACACTTGGTTGCACATCATTTCCTTTATTAAATTTGCAGTGAATGCAATCATGTCTGTATCGGTTTTGCTGTTTTCACGGACTCGCACTATCTGCAGGTTAGTTCTGCATGACCGGTTTTCCAGGTCGTCTAGCCGTTCAAGAAGGGTAGCATTAGCCGACTTCAACTGCGAAATTTCAGCCTCTGCTTTTGCTAATGCTTCAATGTTCTCGGCTGCCATGGTTTCCACTGATGTAAGCACAGAGAGCATTTCTTGAAACACTTTTATAGATGTCCGAATAGGAGTGAGAGAAGATTGAATCAACACAGTCACGTCTTTTAAAATATTTTCAGGTTGCAAAGTTAAGCTCACTGTCGGCAACAAATAGGCTCATTGTCGCTAGCTCTTCCTTAGCTAGAATAATGTTCAGCATACTTTAATCAGTTCTTTCAATTTTGACATGTACTGGGTATCCTACAAATAAAATTTCAGCAGGTAGACTAACTTTTATGTTGTTGCTGTTCAGTTTTTGCAGATAATTGACTCTGAAGATAATGTTTTAATGAGAATATGCCTATTTAGCAAATTAGTTGGCTCCTCTTGGAAGACGGAGTAGTTTTGTTACCCGCTGGTGACAGTTGTAACCTTGGGTTTACCCATGATGATCTGGTCGAACCACTCGTCTAGGAAGCTAAACAGGCTGTCGGGATCTTCTACTGGCTTCCCCAGAGTAGAAGAGTTGATATAATAGAAGGTATAGTTTATTTGCTTACCTTTTAGGCTGTCCTAAGCTGGCAGAGAGAATTAATTAGTAGATGTTTGTGTTTTCAAATGCACGCCACAATGTTGATGTGTTGTCATCTCAATGGCACCTCCTAGCAGCTAATCCTCCCTGAGATGTTTATTGTGTCAAGATGTTCCCTTTCTTTCTTACATTTACATTCACGGCATTTATCAGACGCTTTTATCCAAAGCGACTTCCATTCCCTAATTACAGGGGATAGTCTCCCTGGAGCAACTCGGGGTTAAGGGTCTTGCTCAGGAACCCATTGGTGGTGTGCTGAAGGTAGGATTCGAACCCATGACCTCTTGGTCTAGAGGCAAGTATCCTACCCACTACGCCACCATGTTATACTATTTTTAACTTAAGGTTTAATATTATATAGATGTCTTCGTGTTTCTTTTTGCTCCATCTGAAAAAATAAATAGCTTATCTGGGTATTGCTGATTGATATAATTTTGTACTACTGTCCATGTTGGTACTCTCTTGTTGTTGTTTTTGGTTTTTGCTAGCATTTGCGCATCAGTTGTTGGAATGTAGAATTTTCAGGGAGGTATAAGCGACATTGGTACTGTTTGACTAATATTCAATCCTGTTAATCCTAATTTCTGTACTATTTCATTGCATACCTACCCAAAACTTCTAACTTTAATCTCTCTATGTTCCCAACACTCCCGTATGATGGCCTTGTTGGGTGCAGTGCCCCATGTCCCTCCAAACTAGCCCAATATGCCAACATTATCTGGTCTCTTCTACTTTTCAGTGGCATTTCACTCACTTCCACCTGAAGTGCAGATAAGTTTTAAATGCTCCTGTGCAGGTCCAAATGGCTTGTGCCTGTTCTCTGTCCAATTCCTTTAATATTGTCTCTGATGCAGACATGTACGCCAAGCATCCATAATCTAGTTTTGACCTCCTGAGGGCCCTATACACATAGATCTTCTATTTGCTCCCCAGTCTTGGCCTGTTTAGAAATCTTTTTGCATTTATTTCCCATGTTTTAATATGCTGTCCCCAAGTGAGCTTTTCATCAAATATTATTCCCAATAAACCTGCTGTAATACCTGTCCATATAACTTCAATGATATTTGTTTATGCTGCCTGGCATTAGCACGTCACTTGAGATTTTGTCACTGACATTTTAAATACCCACTTATATGTCAATTCCTCCACTTTCCCTATTGCCCTTTGCATCTTCTTTTTCAAGTGTTCTAGATTTCTACCCCTCATCCAAAGTGTCCCATCATCCACATACAGTGACTTTGCTACTGTACTTTCCACTCTCTCAAATATATCATTTATCATTATGTTAAATAATATTGGGCTGCATACACTCCCTTTTGGAGTTCCATTTTCAACAGTGTGCATTTTAGAGTGTGCCACACCAACCTTCACTTGTATTTGTCTCTTTAACATGAATGCTGCAACCCAGTTAAACATTATCCCTCCTATACCAAATTTCTCTAATGAGTAGTCCTTCCTTCAATAGCATATCATATGCTTTTTGTTTGTTTGTGATTTCCTAACTTCGGATTCTACGCAAAGTACTGCATCCATTGTGCTCCATCCCTTGCGAAACTCATTTTGATATGGATACATCAAATTTTTGCTTTCTACATAATGTCTTAACCTCTGTGTTACCATTCTTTCCATGGTCTTCCCTTGTTGTGATGATAAAGCTATGGGTCTGTAACTTGCTGGGTCTGATGCGTCTTTACCAGGTTTAAGTATTAGGTACTATGACTGACTGCTTCCTAGCAGATGGAATTTTGCAGAATTGAACAGTTTCTCATGTTAAGTTTCTCATACACAACTTCAATACTACTGTGAGTCAACTGTCCTTCATATTTGCCAACATTTTGTAGCAGATGCCATCGTTCCCCGGTGACGTTTCCCTTGCATTAGCTATTGCTCTTTTTAGCTCTGACATGGTTAATGGTAAATCTAAATCCTTCCCTATAATTCCTGGATGTTGCATGAGAGTGTTTTTTCTACTCTCTCTTGCCTCTGCTGTTAGAGTGTTTGATCCATGAACTTTCACAAATGTACTTGCAAAAGTTCTGCCTTTTATTTTCCTGATCATTCCCCAAACCCCTGCCAATGATATTCTCTCTCCCAATACTGCTACAATACTTCCTCCAGTACATGTGCTTTGCTGTTTTGCATACCACTGCTTGAGCTTTTTTATACTAAACCAAGGTTTCAAAGTTATTTTCTTCAGTTGCTTGTACCTCCCTTTGATGGCAATTTACAATTTTGATCCCACCATGGTACACTCTTTTTCCTATTCTTTCCTGTACTTTTAGGAATTGTTTCCTGTGTTGCTTGAATAATAACTGTACTTATTTTTTGATATCTTATTTACTTACCACATACTGACACCTGCTAAATCATTGGACACCAAAGTCAAATCAATTACACTTTCTGTATTGTGTGCACTACTATACCTTGTACCCTCACTACCGTTCATACATACCAAGCCATTATCCTCCATAAATTCCTCTACTACTAACCCATTTACATCAGTGCTTTTGCTGTACACTTTCCCCAAAGTGTACTATATGCATTAAAGTCTCTGCACCATACTATCTTCCCTCGTGTCTGCCCACCTATATCAGTATATCCAGTGTTAATCTTTTGCATGGATTATAGTAGTTCATTATCATGACAATATCCTTTCCTGTCCACATTTTGATAGCTATTGTTTTCTGTTCTTTCCCCACATTGCCCACACTGTAATTTACTCCACTTTGTATAAATGTAGCAACTCCCCCACCTCTATTCCCTTCTCTGTCATTCCTTATGTCAGTGTAGCCCTATATAACAAAATCCAATTGTGGTTTTAACCAAGTTTCATGTATACATATTATATGGCGTTTATTTTGTACTTCAGATACTGTATATATTTCTTACATTCTTGACCTTTAGCTGTAAGTCTTCTGACATTCCATTGCAAAATGTTTATGACTATGAAAACCCACCAGCCCATGCCTGTGAATTAGGAAGCCCTCCACTTTTCTACTGCTTTTCATTCCAAGATATTTCTCAGCTGACTTCACAATGATTTTGAGGGACATAGGACCCGACTTCATAGCTAATGTACCCAATAAATACTCTGACCGGCAGCCTCGTCTCATCAAATGTAATCATTACAGAGAGACTATCACACTTTTACCCATTTCTAGTTGTTCTTAGTTGTTTTAGCTCTATCACTTTGGCTCCCATCACATTTTCAGTAACTTGCTGTTCAGTGATACCTTTTGGCATCACCGTGATGACTCCCTGTACATACATTTTACTCTCAAACCAAGAGCATCTTTTTCCTTCAATTTTATTCACACTGATTGCCTTCCCTTGCTGAGCACTATCCTTACATATGACCAACAGTGATCCATTCCGCAACACTTTTGTACTTTTAATATCTCCCAGCATTCTGTTTGTTAACTTTGTTAATATTGGATTCCAGTTCACCAAAGAATGTACCGTCTTGGGTAAATTTAACAATCACTTTTTAATTCAACACTTTATACTCTTCTCTCCCGCCCCCGGACTCAAACTCCATCTCTCTTCCTCTTCCATTACTTCCTTCTGCCATCTCCAGCCCTCCTGTCCTCCAGAGAGTAGATGTTCCCTGAATAGAATCTTATTTAATGAGTAAAAGTATTTAAAAAACACTGCTGCAACCAACACTCTTGCATTGTGTCTAGTTGAATGACAAAACACTACAAGAAGTTATTGCCATATTAATCGTGAACAAGAGATTTGTTTTCTTTTCATGTTCTGCATACTCTGCATCATTTCTTTTAAAATTATGCTTTTTTAAAGAACTACAATTTTTATTTGGAAATTAAATATTGTCAGCAGTTCTTAAAAACTGCAAAGCAGCACGTATAACAGATCACACCTGAGAAACATTTTTGCAAGGGTCTCATATTTTCAGTTAAAAGATCTCTGTTAATTGAACACATTTTGTGCGTAGCATAAACGTTTTTACAGCCACTTTTAAAATATTGGCCTCACAAGGCCTGAGGTGAAGATTTTCTTTAATGGCTTGATTAAACCAGTAGCCCATGGCCCATAAAGATATCAAATGTTTTAGTGATAGCCTGTTAACTTTCCACTTACTTCTTTAGACTGCTTAGTTAATATGGTCTGACCTGCTTCAGGTCTTCATTTTTGTCGCTAAGAGCTATGTTGTGGCATTACAAAATTAATGAACTCCAATGAACTGTTGTTGCAGCTTAATTTTCGTGATGCTACATTCATGAATTAATTTATTCGTTTTCTGTAACCGCTTAATCCTTGCTAGGATCATGGGTACCCAGAGCCTATCCAGGGCTGTACAGACAAAACCTGAACCTTAATAATCAAATAATTAATAACTTTATAATAAGAAATGAAAACACATCAGCTTGTTTTACATATAAAATGTAATTTTAATCATTACCTGAGACTGAAATTAGTAGTGTGACTGTGGAGAACTGCATTGCTATGAGAATTCTCCAGAATTTTCCGCCCATGTTTATCTGAGCAGTTTAGAACATTTAATTATTTGTCCTTACCCATTAGGTGCTGTTTGGTATTCTTATCTGGTTTGAGCAGAATAATGTAACATTTTGGAGCAAACAAGCATACAAGGAGGCCAAAGCTAGATGCTAAAATAGCAAAGATTTCGACAGCAGTAGTGAATTTACCAGGTGAACTGACATAGGCAGGCACAAACGCCAGCCACACTGCACAAAATATCAACATGCTGAAGGTGATATATTTGGCCTCATTAAAATTTCCAGGCAATTTGCGAGCCAGGAAGGCCAAAATAAAGCACAGGCTGGCCAAGAGGCCAATGTAGCCCAGCACACACCAGAAAGCCAGGTCAGAACCTACGCGACAGTCCAGAATGATCTTGGAACGCTGATATTGTGTGTTTCTGTAGGGGAATGGAGGGGATGCTATTAGCCATGCCGCACAGATAACCATTTGTACCAGAGTACAGCTAAAGATGATAATCCTCTGTTGCACTGGCCCGAGCCACTTCATCACATTGTTTCCGGGACGAGTGGCTGTGAAAGCAGCCAGAACCACTAAAGTTTTGCCTAGGATGCAGGAGATGCAGAGGGAGAAGGTGATGCTGAAAGCAGTATGGCGCAACATGCATGACCAGGCCGTGGGCTCCCCGATGAAGATTAGCGCACACAGAAAACAGAGTGTCAAAGAAATCAGGATGAAGAAACTGAGCTCGGAATTGTTGATGCGCACTATAGGAGTGTTCCTGTTATAGAGAAAGACTGCAAACACAGCCAACGTGACACAGGCTCCTACCACCGAAATCACTGTCAGCGTTAACCCCATGGCATCGTGGGAAAGGAAATCAACAACCTTGGGGATACATGCTGTTCCATTGGCATTGGACCAGAATTCCTCAGGACAAGCCATGCAGTCTATTGAATCTTTGAGGAAAATCAGCAGACAATAAGTTAATAATAACTAAAACATGCGTTTTCATACTTTAAAACTCGACTGGTGGTACCAACCTGTCTGATTATTAATCTTGCCACTGTCACACGGTACACAGTCAAAGCAGCATAGAGGCTGCCCATGACGGACAGCCTTCCTGAATCCTGGAAAACAACTGTCGCTGCAAACGGATATTGGCACCTATATCCCACAAGCATAACAGGGGTCAGTGAAGATCTATGTACATAAAACTACAGGTAAATCCTTTTTGTTAACTTATCTTGTGGAAAAATTATATAAATATATGGTAAGAGTTACCTTGTTTCTTTTTATTGCTCTTTATGACTCTTTTTTGATCATTACTGAGGACCTTTGTATTTTTTATTTTTGTAAGTCTTGTAAGTACAAAAGAAAGTACAAAAGAAAACAGTTTAATTCTAAGGAGTCCGGGGGCTTGGAACCATGTTTTAGCCATACTTGTATACAGAGGATAAAATAAGTATTGAACTCATCACCATACATGCAAAGAAATCATACTATAGATGTCCATAAATTATGTTATGTGAAATAAAATGCTGAAGAAAAAGCACGCTAAAGTGCGTTTACAGTTTCATAAACAACATTTAGACAAGCCTGTGAAATACTGGGAGAACATAGTGTGGTCAGATGTGACGGAATTTGAACTCTTTGGATGCCATAATACACACCATGTTTGGAGATCAAAGGGCACTGCATATCACCCCAAAAACACCATACCAACGGTGAAGTTTGGAGGTAGGATTACAATGGTGCGGGGCTGTTTTTCAGCATACGGCACTGGCACGCTTATAATATAGTTGAAGGAAGGATGAATGGAAAAATGTGCCAAAACATTCTTGATAAAAAATCTGCTGGCATCTACCAGGATGATGAAGATTAAATGAGGGTGATCACTGATCCCAAGGAAACTCTCAACTGGTTTCAGAGAAAGAAAATAAATCTGTTTGAATGGCCCAGCCTGCCTGAATCATGTAGGAAATCTATGGAACTAAAGCTACAAAATCTTGAAGGTTCCATTCTTCCACACAAGGTGTTTGTGTGGAAGAATGGGCCAAAATCACACCTAAGCAATGCATACAGCTAGTTTCTCAATAAAGGAGGCGTTTAAAAGCTGAAAAGCTGAAAAAGGTTTTTGTACAACATATTAAATAAATTTCAGTAAGCTTGTTCAGTACTTTTCTCTGCGTCTTTCTATTTTTTAACACATAACACAAACCACAATGGTTTGATTTCTTTGCATGTGTGACTCTGCTGTTGATTTGTGCTACAGTAGCATTTTTCGACAAGGCAACATAATTCATCAGAACACCAGCGCCCATGGTCCAGAGCCACAATCACAACAGGCACCTTCTTTTTTTCTGAACAGAATAGATTAAATTAGGTGTTAATTATGGAATTTTATTCATTCACCCAATGACTGGAGGCTGGCCCTGAGCAGAAACCTGGTTCCAAACCTGTGTTCTTCTAACCAGCTCACAAAATATTGACTACCTTTTAGAAACAAGAAATCTACTTTTTACTGCTTGCTTGTTTGTTTACATTTATTCAAATATTCAGTTTTTTTGCTGGCAGATCGAAGCCCACTGCTGATATAAATGACTTCAAACAATTTGCACAGGACTTTTGCACAGTACTGTATATATATAAGCATTTGCCATCTGGTATCTTTCTTACTCCCATAAACCAGTTTGATCCAGACTGATGACTGATCACTTTCCCCCGACTTACCTCCATTTGACCCTACAGAACTTCAACAGGAGGTATCTCATGTAATGAACTACATTCTGAGAGCAGCTTGCCTCGGTCTGGTCTCCGGGCCACGTGATGTCAGTATCATAAAGAACCAGCTCCTTCCCAGCCTCCTGAGCTCCATCGAACATGCCCACTTTAACCAGCTCAATATTACCACCTCCACCCTTCTGCCAGTTGATCAAGTCATAGGATGGAATTGAGTCTCCTTTTGTGTCAAAGTTCACCAACTCTCCTGCGATTGTGAATGACACCTCTTGGAGGTAATGCTGGAGCTTTGAAACCAGAAGCATAAAGGCATTCAATGCCATTCGGTACTGTGGAGGCCTGTACCAATAATTACTCATGATTCATTGTGAAATTGTGTGGGACGACATGTACCTGCCATGGGAAGATTTTAGTGATGTCTGCGCAAGTGGAGTTACTGAATGGCCCGTTTCCAGGTTGGCAGGAAATGAGATTGTGGAGGGAGTGAGCAATAGCATACACTCCTTTATAGACATTGTAAGAAATGCGAGGGCTGGAAGTGTTCATGTAGGCAGAGTGTTGCTTCTTGATGGTCTCCTTCCCTGTGCAGAGAGGCAGCTTAGTGCTACTGCTGGAGGAAAAGGGAGTGCAGTCATAAAGAGTCTCCCAAAGCTCCTGCACAAGAGGATTGGAGGGGTACCTCTGTGGGTTCACTGTGGTCAGATATTCTCTCAAGCCCGGGATGTACCCCTGTCTTATACCAAACCCAATAGTGCCTCCAAGAAAGGGGTAGTACTCACTTCCAGTGAACACTGCAGCTGTGACCCAAGCCTCACTGGCGATCAGTTGGATTCCAGTGACATTCAGGTCCATGTAATCGTTCCAGAAAGGCGTGAGCTCACCTTCAGCTGAGAACACAACCACCACTCGGGCGCTGGAGCTGTTCATCACTCGGATGATCTCCACCGCCTTTTGGCTGTCATACAGCAGGGGGATCATCAGCTGGTACGCCACACACACGCCTGTACCCTCCAGCTCATTTAGCAAGCCCTGTAGGGCAAAGCGCCCATATTCGTGGTCCCCTCGCACCACGCCCACCCATGTCCAGTTAAAGTGTAGCAGCAGTTTGGTGATGGCTTTCACTTGGTATGCATCACTAGGGATTACCCTGAAGAAGGTAGGGAATGCTTGTCTGTTACTCAAGCAGGCACAGGATGAGAAATAGCTGATCTGAAATAGCGATGGACAGCATTTTTTAAAAATCTTTATGAGCAGCACTTAGCTCATACATTTCAAAAATTAATATTTTAGTGTGAAGTTTATATTTTACATAGTTACAGAAACAAGAAGGACTCTCTCTCTCTCGCTCACTCACTCACTCACACACACACACACACAAACTCAGTCATTAAGGCTTACAAGGTTCTGCAAATCCTTTGACCATGGAGCACTATTAAAAAAGAGCAATCTGCTACACTGTATGTAATATCTTAACAAATAACAACTAGTCCAAAGCCCTATATTACTTACTATTAAAGTTGTTCTTAACTTCTTTTCAGTCATTTCACTAATTGAAACTGTATGGCCTTGGCAGAAAATTTGGCTTGTTTCAAGGATTACTTCTTAAATTACATGTATAATTTCATGAAATAAGCCAACTTTTACTAAACACAATGTGCAGAAACACACTGAATCTTCAACAAAACTGAATCATCTCATAATATTCTTACAATAATCTCATAATGAGAAATATTAACCACAGATTTATTAGATGTATCTTGCCAAAATATCAATCTTTTGCAGTATATATATACAGTGCTTACCATTGGAATTCTGAAAGGTTGCAAAATTCTAGAAACCACTATGGACTGAGCTGATCCAGATTCACCAATGATGGCCAGCATTGGGCTAGCACCAGAGCACATAGGGCTTTTTGCTTCGTTTAGCCCATTCATAACAGCTAGGGCTGCTCTCTGCCCTGTAAGGGGGTATGCGCAAGAGTCAAATATTTTGTAACCCACAGTGAGGTTGGGTAACAACTCACTGCTGTTATTAATCTCCTCCACTGCAAGCTTCATGGTCAGAGCCCAGCGAAAAGCTCTGGGATCAAACCTGCATATTGAAAGAATGAACCACAACATGAATAACAATCTTTAATATCTAATCTGACTCTGATCTCCTACATGCATTCTCCATTCTGCCCTATAACCAACACAATGAGACACATAGGACTGTCACCCTGAGAGCACACTTAACATTTCATGCATTATTGCTCACTGATTATTTGAAATGACTATTTAGTTTAAGAAGGATTATTTGTTTGGTGGATTCTCACCCATTGCACAGCACCTGTCCTGGTTTGTAAGTGCAGTTCAGGTCTGGCATTTCCTGGTTGTAGTGTAGAGGAAAAATGCCCCCTATGACAAAGTCTCCTCCAGCTATGAAGCCTGGTTCAAAGTCATTCTGCAGGATGCACTGAGGATCTGAAGCTTTACTAAAGGGGAGAACCAGGAGCCATAGCAGCAGAAGAGTCATCCTCAGTGTCGAACTCCTTGCGATGAGACCAAGATGAACAGGCTGCTATGCTTTATAACCCACCACCAGGTCGCCCCCCATCCAGGTCATGACATAACCCACATTTAAAATCCCACTGGACATTTATGGATCATAAGCATGATTTTCATCACCCTTATTTAACAGAATTTTTTGTCATTAATGTTAATATAATGTTAATGATACATGCCATTTGCCATCACATTTGACATAAGGGAGAAATGTATTTTGCTATACAAAACTGTATCAGCTCCAGGCCTAATAAATAATGAGTTAACTCAAAACAAAATAGAAATACAATCTGTAAGCTCTAACTAAAGTAATGCTAATGTTCTGAGTTTTAAAGGTTGTCCAGTAAATGTGAATTTTATTATACAGATACTGGTAGTAGTCCAGTATTGGGGTGAAATCGAGATATAACCTTAAGCGAAAACATATTAAACATTCATTAAAGCAACCCATTCTATGATTGAACCAATCAACACAAATCCGTTCAGATTGTATAAGGTTAATGTATAGCAAAAGGGTGAACCCACTGTGTATTGTTGACTATGTTAAATATGTATGATATTCATATAATACACATGTAAACTCATTTATGTAAACTCATTTATGTAAACTAATTAATGATCTTTATTACAAATTATAATTTTAAAGCACTCACAAAGGACAAAATGAGTTTTAGAAATTTCATGTTAAAATTACACACAGTATAAAAGTAAACAGTATAAAACCATGACTTACAGCATGACTTACTTTGTTGCCTTACCCATTAGGTGCTGTTTGGTATTCTTATCTGGTTTGAGCAGAATAATGTAACATTTTGGAGCAAACAAGCAAAAAAGGAGGCCAAAGCTAGATGCTAAAATAGCAAAGATTTCGACAGCAGTAGTGAATTTACCAGGTGAACTGACATAGGCAGGCACAAACGCCAGCCACACTGCACAAAATATCAACATGCTGAAGGTGATATATTTGGCCTCATTAAAATTTCCAGGCAATTTGCGAGCCAGGAAGGCCAAAACAAAGCACAGGCTGGCCAAGAGGCCAATGTAGCCCAGCACACACCAGAAAGCCAGGTCAGAACCTACGCTACAGTCCAGAATGATCTTGGAACGCTGATATTGCCTGTTTCTGTAGGGGAATGGAGGGGATGCTATTAGCCATGCCGCACAGATAAACATTTGTACTAGAGTACAGCTAAAGATGATAATCCTCTGTTGCACTGGCCCGAGCCACTTCATCACATTGTTTCCGGGACGAGTGGCTGTGAAAGCAGCCAGAACCACTAAAGTTTTGCTCAGGATGCAGGAGATGCAGAGGGAGAAGGTGATGCTGAAAGCAGTGTGGCGCAACATGCATGACCAAGCCGTGGGCTCTCCGATGAAGATTAGCGCACACAGAAAACAGAGTGTCAAAGAAATCAGGATGAAGAAACTTAGCTCTGAGTTGTTGGTGCGCACTATAGGAGTCCCTCGATAGAACAGGAATATTGCCAGTACAGCAACTGTTAGACAAGACCCTACAATGGCTATCACCATCAGGACAACTCCCATTGTATCCCTATGAGATAGGAACTCAACAACTTTGGGAATACATATTGTTCCATTGGCATTGGACCAGAATTCCTCAGGACAAGCCATGCAGTCTATTGAATCTTCAGAGACAAATACAAAAAAGAAGAAACGTAATACATATACTTCCATATTATGCAAAATATATATTAGAAATACATGATACTCCATTTAAATAGCTTTATATGTAATTTATATAACTTTAAATATAAAATACACAATTTTAGGACTGATAATTCTAAATTAATAAAAGATAAAAATGTTTTCTGATGTATTTAAAGTAATAATTAATTGTTATAATTATATATATATACAGAGAGTACAGAGATCACACATAGCTGCTGCATTTTAGCTAACATATCCAGCCATTTTTTAAAAAATAAAAAAAATCGTGTTCATGTCTTTAACATTGATCATAAAATTCAAACCATATGATATCATTATCATGCTCCCGTACCTGTCTGATTACTAATTTTGCCATTGTCACATGGTACGCAGTCAAAGCAGCACAGAGGCTCACCATGACGGGTAGCCTTCCTGAATCCTGTAGTGCAGCTGTCAGTGCAGACAGATACTGGGGCCTGTTTAAAATAAATGGACACAACATCAAATATTGAAGCCAAACATACTATATGGCAAATACCAGCAGTCAACATTTATAAATATTATTGGCATATAAATGTGGCACATGGGAATCATAATGGAATACTGTGTAGTTTTTATTTTATATTGCTTAAATTGGACACTTGCATTTCTAATTAGCACGTGTGAATGAACAGCATAACAGTCTCTTTGTTTTTTTTGTTATTTACCTAGTCATCATTTAATACTTTTTCCAATCTCGCTGCAGTCAAATGTGCAGTGATAAATGTGTTAAAGCTAAATTCAGTGTATGTTTGCTCATCAACAGAGGGCACTGTAATACAAAACACCGAGCACCTTGCCTTGCTCTGATTGTCAGCCCACACAACTGCCTGATCCTGGATAACCAACTCATTCCCAGCATCCCTTGCACCATCATAAAGACCCACTTTGACAAAGTTGATGTCTCCATTTGTCTGTCTCTGCCAGTTTATTAAATCATACGATGGAACAGAATCTCCTCTGGCATCGAAGTTTACATGTTCACCAGAGACTGAGAATGACACCTCCTGAAGGTAATGCTGAAGCTTTCATATTGAAGGAGGGAGTTACAAAGAAAATATGATTTGGCTTTATTTTTTGTTGTGTTGTATTGCATTTATGAGCATATTTTAGACCAATAAAATGGAAGTGACATCACAGGTACAAAATAACCAGAAACACTTTACCTGCCATGGATGGATATGATTGATGTCAGCACATGATGAATTATTAAAAGGCCCATTTCCAGGCACACACTGAAAAAGATTATGTAGAGAGCGAGCAATGGCATACACTGCTTTGTACACATTATAAGTGACACGAGGACTGGAGGTGTTCATGTAAGCAGAATGCTGCTTGTTCAGGGTCTCCTGCCCCGTGCAGAGGGGCAGCTGAGTGCTAGTGTTGGAAGAGAAGGGAGAGCAGCCATAAAGCGACCACCACAGTTCCTGCACCAGGGGATTTGAGGGATAACTCTGTGGGTTCACTGTCATCAGATACTCCTTCAGCCCTGGTACATATCCTTGACGGACCGCAAATCCAATTGTACCAGCCAAGAATGGGTATGTTTCTGCTAATATTGAGGCCGTGACCCAAGCCTCGCTGGCTACCCACTGTATTCCTGTGATGTTTTGATTCATAAACTCTCTTAAAAACGGGTACAATTCCCCTTCACCTGAAAACACAACCACCACCCTGGCTGTGGACCTTCTCATCACATTCAGAATTTCAAGGACTTTCTCTTGTGTGAAAGCTTTAGGTATCATTTCATGATATGCCAGACAAATGTCAGTGTTCTCTGTCTCTCGCTTTAGGCCTTGTAAAGCAAACCTGCCATAATCATGGTCTTCAGTGACCACTCCGACCCATGTCCAGCCGAATCTTTTCAAGACTTGAACAACAGCTTTCACTTGATAGTCGTCGCTAGGAACTACGCGGAAAAATGTTGGGAACTGTTTCCGATCGCTGAGACAAGAGCAGGTTGAGAAGTAGCTTATCTGTAAAAGCAAAAATAGCACATTTGATAAAACGCACCATTTGTCCTATGTTGTTTAAAAATGCTCACATTTAACTGACTCCTGAGTAAATCAGAATTGCTGCATTTGAATTCATTCCAGACACACTAAATGAGCAGTGCAAAAACCAAAACCAACCACCCTTTACCATAGGTATTCTGAAGGTTTGCAGCACTCTAGAGACAACAATAGTTTGTGAAGATCCAGATTCACCAACTACTGCAAGCAAAGAGACCCCACCAGAACACTTGGAGCTCTGAGCACCATCCTGGTCATTCAGTACACTCAAAACTGCCCTTTGAGCTGTGACCGGGGTGGCACAGGAGTCAAATATCCTATAGCCAAGCGTGCGATTGGGCAGCAGGTCTACACTGTTATTGATCTCGTCTATAGCTAGCCTCATTGTAAGAGCCCAGCGCAATGCTCTGGAATCAAACCTGCAATATACATAAAAATATTGATGAGTTGATAGTAACAATATTTTCCATATTTTAGCCTGTTTAATACATTATCATTTTTAAGGGTAAAGAAACAAGAATGTTAAATAAAGGTGAAAACATGCACAAAATTGCATCCAATGATCAACAGTCTCACCCTTGACATTGTGCTGCCAAAGGTTTGTTGGTGTAGTCTGCTGTTGGCAGTTCCACTCTGTAGTGCAATGGGAAAATGCCTCCTATAATGATATCTCCATTTGCCATGAATGCAGGTTGACCAAAATCGCCATGTGCTGAGCATGCAGGTGGAGCAGACAGAGCTGTGCATGTAAGGAAAAATGCAGGAAGAAAAAGAGAGAT
Organism: Hemigrammopetersius urotaenia; assembly: GCA_037974485.1. Taxonomy (NCBI): domain Eukaryota; kingdom Metazoa; phylum Chordata; class Actinopteri; order Characiformes; family Alestidae; genus Hemigrammopetersius; species Hemigrammopetersius urotaenia. Next base: position 15,037,514 of record JBBPDC010000019.1, read on the forward strand.
CATCATTCTGCCAGCCTCTACACAAACAAAGACAGCCCTGCCTTGCTTTTATATAGGAGGTTTGACCCCTTCCACCCTATTGTGGTTAATATCTCCCTGAATGACACTCTGAGTCAGGGAAACACAATCCATGATCTTACACACACACACACACACACACACACACACACACACACACACACACACACACACACACACACACACACACAC
>JBBPDC010000019.1:15039030-15068710 GCA_037974485.1 Hemigrammopetersius urotaenia
TTTAGATCTTTAAGTCCATCTCATGAAAAATCGGAGCAGAAACAAAGGTGTTGCGTTTATATTTTTGTTGAGTGTAAGAATAAACTTTATTTATCACATGGGAAATTCTTTTGTCCTAAACATGCTCAGTGCAACAGGAGGAATAAAGACAGACAATCAAGAGTTTAAAAAGAACAGAACAGTAGTAATGGTGCAAAAAATAACTATAACAAAGTATAACAAATAACTATAGCAGATATAATAAAATAACAGTCCAAGTGGTTATAAAAAGTGATATAATGTTTGTGCCATGAAAAAAAAAGAGAGATAGATGAGAAAATAAAAAGCAGATGCGTAATACTGCACCAAATTACATTAATGCTGAGTAAGATCACCTACAGAATGAGGAAGACTAATACAGTCTTATTGTCACAGGTAGGAAGGATTTCCTGTGGCGTTCAGTTCTGCATTTAGAGGCGATGAGTCTTTTGCTGCATGTGCTCCAATAGCCCATCATGAAGACGTGCATGGAGTGAGAGGGGTTGTCCATGATACTGAGAAGCTTTTTCAGCATTCTCCTCTCAGACACCTCCTCCAGATTCTCCAGTTTGACACTCAGAACCAGCATTTTTAATCAGCTTGGTTAGTCTGTTGGCATCAGCTGTCTTCACCCCACTTCCCCAGCACACAGCTGCAAAGAACACAACTCTCTCTACCACAGAGAAGAGAGTTTGTTTGGTTTATTTTATATTTAAATGTAGCTGAATTTACATTAATATTTATATTACACAATTAGTTATTTATATTTTTCTATAATTTTCTATAATTTACATACAGTGACCGCCCAGACGAGGCCCACGGAGGGGCCTGCCTGCCCGACGGAGCAGGGTGCGGTGAGCACCCGGACGAGGCCCACGGAGGGGCCTGCCTATCCAGCGGAGCAGGGCGCGGCGAGCGCCAGGTCGAGGCCCATGGATGGGCCTACACGACGGACTGCAGCGGTGAGCCTGCAGGGGGGCTCCCGGCGGGGTGCTCAGCAGGGCTGGGGTTCCAAAGCCCGGACTATGGGACAGAGAGCACCGTGCTGGCCGAAGGCCTTCCTGGTGGCGGGTTCACCGCCACGTACATTGAGAGGTCTCTCGGTGAGGGACCCGGACCATGGGACAAGGACAACATCCTACGGTCCACACCCGCGTCGTCCGGGCTGGAGGGAGACCAGCCCGGCCCAGGACAGTGGGGGTACGACGTGGGTGGGGAACGGGGGCGTTGTCCATGGCCCCGCCTCGCCCACCCTTTTGGTTTTGTGTTGGGGTGGGTTTTTTGTTGGGCCTGTTTTTGGGCCTTGCTGCCCCGGTGTTGCCGTGTTGAGGGGGTGGGTACTGTAACGGTTGAGTCAGTGGCCACTAGAGGCCACTGCTTTTGTGTTGATTTTCTGTGACATTTATTTTGATATCCCGTTCTGTTTTTCCCTGCCTGTTTCCTGGTCCCACCTATTTTGCGTTTGTTCCCTGATTTTTGTGGGTATTTAGTTTCTGTTTGTGTAACACCAATTGTCAGTTCATCACCCTTACATTCTTGTTATGTTCATGTTCATGTTTGGTTTGAATAAAGAGAGCACAGAATGGATGCCTGTCTGCCTGCCTGTCATCACTGGGAGAAATTACAGCAGCGGGTTAACCCCTGCCGCCGTGACAGGAAGGCTTTAGTCAGTAAGGTGTCACGGGTCGGGCCGTGAAGCCCAGACCCGGAGCTACCTCGGGGCACAGAGCACCCAGGAAACCAGGGATCCATGCAAGAGTGTTTATTTACAAAAATCAAAACAAAGGAACAACAGAAACCAGGCTCGGGGGCCGTCAGAAAACTTCCAGAACTAGATAAACCAGAGACAGGGAACATGGGACGGGAAATGAGGCAATGGACACATGAGGATAAACTGACATACACAGACTTAAATACAGAACATAACAAGGGGAAACACAATGCAGCTGGGAACCAAGGGACATCAAAATAAAAGCCCAAATAAACGAGAACAGAAAAGACAAAAAGAAAAGCAGCGACCCCTAATGGCCTCTGACCAAGCCGTGACGTAAGGATAACTATTGGGTAGGTTGGTAATTTGCACATTTGCCAAGTGTTGGAAAAATATTATCCTTATTAAAGTTTCCTGCATATTAAAACATTATCCTTATTAGGGTTCAAATATATTAGCGAGTTGAAGCACACATCAATATAATCATTATCTGTACCTTTGAGTTTTATAATCATGTAACCTGAGTTAATCTCTGCTGTGGTTTTGTTTTTACATGTTCCCTGTGAGTGCTGTCTTCTCTGTATCTCTGATAGAAGGACGGGTGACCCAACTGGAAGTGTAGGGGAACAGAGAAGATACACAGTATTTTTGTTTTGACTAACCTAACGACAATGATCAATGATGTTGCGCGCGCACACACACACACACACACACACACACACACACACACACACACACACACACACACACACACACATTTAAGGTTAAGGTAAAAAAACAGTATTGCGGTGAGGGGAAGACTGAAGGAAGAATTGAAGGAGTGATGTCAATGATCTGGTGCATTAAGAGTTCTGACTCTTTCCCAGAGGGCAGTATGATGAATAGGTGCTGCTTATGATGGAGATGGTCTTTTATGATTGCCCTGGCTCTGGAGGGACATCTGGTGCTGGCAATAGAGTCCAGGGAGGGGAGTGGACAGCCGATCCCTTTCTCTGCTGTTCTGGTGACCCTCTGGATTCTCTTCTTATCAGCTACTATTTTTCTCCACACATACCGCTTAGAATTAAGGCCAAAAAGTTCTATCTTGGTCTCATCAGACCAGAGAATCTTATTTCTCACCATCTTGGAGTTCTTCAGTTCTCTTTTAGCAAACTCCATGCGGGCTTTCATGTGTCTTGCACTGAGGAGAGGCTTCCGTCTGGCCACTCTGCCATAAAGCCCCGACTGGTGGAGTGATGGTTGACTTTCTACAACTTTCTCCCATCTCCCAACTGCATCTCTGGAGATCAGCCACAGTGATCTTTGGGTTCTTCTTTACCTCTCTCACCAAAGCTTTTCTCCCCCGATAGCTCAGTTTGGCCGGACGGCCAGCTCTAGGAAGGGTTCTGGTCGTCCCTAAAGTCTTCCATTTAAGGATTATGGAGGCTACTGTGCTCTTAAGAACCTTAAGTGCAGCCGATATTTTTTTGTAAGCTTGGCCAGATCTGTCCCTTGCCACAATTCTGTCTCTCAGTTCCTCATGATTCTCATCTGCTCTGACATGCAATGTGACCTGTAAAGTCTTTTATAGACAGGTGGCTTTCCTAATCAAGTCCTATCAGTATAATCAAACACAGCTGGACTCAAATGAATGTGTAGAACTATCTCAAGGATGACCAGAAGAAATGGACAGCACCTGAGTTAAATATATGAGTGTCACAGCAAAGGGTCTGAATACTTATGACCATGTGATATTTCATTTTTTTCTTTTTTAATACATCTGCACAAATGTCAACAATTCTGTGTTTTTCTGTCAGTATAGGGTGCTGTGTGTACATTAATGTGGAAAAGCCTGTTAGGTTGTGTCTGTTTAGTTTCCTTGTTTCTGTTGGGAGTTTTTTTTTGTTCATTAATAAAAGGAGAAAATGGCACACATATATATGTATATATACATATATACAAAATATATACAAAGAAGACTGAGGGCCTCTCTGTGGAATCACTAATGCTTTATTATACATTGAATGCTTTTGACATCACATGGTATGTTTTTTTCGTGTTCCCATTATGTGTTTTCTTGTGTTTCTCTCTGGTTTAATTAAAATGATATAACACTTTGGCATGAAAATACATAACAGTAAACCAAAGGCTGAAGACAAAATTGCAAATATTTCTACTGCTACTGTGTACTTTCCAGGGGAGCTTACATAGGCAGGGATAAAAGTGATCCAAACTGCACAAAATATGAGCATGCTAAAAGTGATCAATTTTGCTTCATTAAAATTATCAGGTAGTTTCCTGGCCAAAAAGGCCAACACCAAACATATTATAGCAAGCAGGCCAATGTATCCTAGAACTGAATAAAATGCCGCATCAGAGCCTGTGTTGCATTGTAAAATGATTTTTTTATGATTGTGCTCAAGCACTTTATCAGGGTGTGGTGGTGAAATGTTTAACCAGAGAATGCAGATAACAATTTGAATTGCAGTGCAAGAGCATACAATGCCTCTTTGTTGTGCCGGCCCAAACTTTCCCGCCACATTGTTACCAGGTAATGTTGCTCTGAATGCGGTAACAACAACTATCGTTTTCCCTAGCACACAGGAAATGCAGTGGGCAAAGATGATGCCAAATGCTGTGTGACGCAACATGCAAGAACAAACTGTGGGTTCTCCAATGAATGTGAGAGGACAGAGGAAGCATAGGATTAGAGAGAGAAGTAAAATTATGCTCAGTTCTGAATTATTAGCCTTTACTATTGGCGTTTCTCTAAAATGGACGATAACCACCATTGTAGAAAAGGTTAAGCATGCACCAAACAGTGACACAGCCACTAGAACAATTCCCATTGTTTCACTGTATGACAGGAACTCAGTGTCTTTCCTAATGCAGCTGTCCTTTCTTTCATTAGACCAGAATTCATCAGGGCAAGTGATACAATCTGCTGCTCCTAGAGGAGAAACAAAACAGGTACATTCAGAAACGTGTCTTCATTAAGTCAATATTAGTTAAATGGTTACTACACCTGTTGTATTGGATATAGATCCATCTGCACATGAAATGCAGTAGAAGCAGCAAATGGGCTTTCCTTTGATTTGTGCTTTCCTTGTGCCGTGTGGACAGATTTCTGAGCAAACAGCTTTTGGTACCTGATAGATGTAGAGTGCATCTTAGATGATATATTCTTATTGAACAAAATACATAGTATTAAACAAACTACTATTGTAAATATGTTTTAATACCAAGTTTCCTGTTTTCCAGATAATCTCTTCATCATTAATCAGAAGTTCATAGTTTCCATTTGCAGAGGTGGTAAAATTACCAACTGCAATATGTTGCACTTTGCCTTCCCTCAGCTGCCAGTTTATGACTTCATATGAAACAGGTGGGTCTCCATTTTCATCAAAGAATACTTCCTGGCCAAATACATCCATGAAATGTACCCCTTTTAAGTGCTCACTTACCTTGTGAAAAAAAGTACAATTTAATAATGAAAATTAAATATTTCAATTATGAACCCCACTAACGCTCAGGGGTCATGCCTTTGCAACACCTTGCTTACCAGTTTAGGGGTAATCTGTGAGGAATTCAGACACTGTCTCGTGACATTGCTCTCAGGCATCTCACATAACATTGCTCGATGAATGGCATGGGCAACTGCATACACTGCTTGATAGACGTTGTATGCCACTCTCAGTTGTGTGACATCGAAGAATTTGTTTGTGTAATCAATTTGTTCACTTCCTGTACACACTTTTGTGCTGTTAATTAAAACATTTGCTGAGGATGGAGGCCTACAACCCACTATTGTTTCCCAGTAATCACTGACAAAACTGGACTCAGAAGTATTGTAAGGGTTGATATCTTTCAGAACAGGCCCCAGTTTGGGCATGGCCATCTTTCGGACCACAAATCCGATTGTCCCCCCAAAAGACGTGAACATCTCCGGAGTTGATGGTCTGTCTGCAGTTATCCATGCTTCGCTTGCAATCCACTGTATTCCTGAGATGTTCTGAAATACCACTTCTTTCATTAAAGGATAGAGATCTCCTTCTGGCACAAATGCGAGAACTACTTTCACTGTCGATTTTTTGATCATTTCCACAACTTCAAGCATTTTGCTATGGGGATATGTCCGCAAAATTGTGCCAACGAAAGCAATACAGACCCCGAGTTCCTCCACTTCTTTTGTGAATGCTGAAATCCCATTCCGTCCATAATCGTTATCAGACTGCAGGACTCCAATCCATGTCCATCCATATCTTTTGACCAGAAAAGCTAAAGCCTTTGCTTGGTGGTAGTCACTTGGTATTGTGCGGAAAAATGTAGGATATTTACTTTTGTCACTCAAGCATGCACAGGTTGAAAAATAACTAACCTATGTAAATGAAATGGTATTTATTTATTTGTTTATTCATTAATTTGTATTAATTCATTCATTAATTAATTTCTTCAATCATTCATTACCATTGGTACTCTGAAAGGCCCAAGTGCCCCAGCTACAACTAAGGACTGGGTGGATCCTGATTCAGCTATAAGAGCTGATATGGGAGGTGGGTGACATTCAGACAAAGGTTCCTTTTCCTGTGACTGGCTCACCAAAGTAAAGGCAGCTCGCAAGACATTATCAGGAGAGGCACAAGAGTCCAAAATTTTATATCCCAGAGAGATGTTAGGAAGCAAACGATCATCTCTGTTAATTTCATCAATAGCAAATATCATGGTCCTTGTCCATCGAAATGCTCGCAGGTCAAATCTAATAGTACAACTGCACAGTTAATATTATACATTTCATTAAATTATTAGCATAATATTGTTTAAATTAATAAACCAACTTACCCTTTACATTCCGGCTTAAGTGGTTTTGTCTTAAATGAAGCAAAAACATTCTCTTGTTTGTTAAAAATAGGAAAAATGCCCCCAATCATGATGTTTCCTTCTTTAAACATGTCTCTCATTTCAAATTGTTCCAGCAGCTCACATGCAGAACATATTTGAGTACAAAGCAAAAAACATAGATGCATTGTATTCAGCTTACCCATGGCTGCTCAGCAGCTAAAATAGGACAAGAATGAGAGCTCCTTGTCTTATAGCTTCTGTTGCTTGCTATTAGTAACTTGTTCTTGCTGGTAGGCTGGGTTTTGCAAGCAGTGTTCCACCTGGAACCTAGCATTTCCCTTAGAGACAGGACAGTTTTGGCACAGTGTGCTTCAAGTGTTTCATGGCAGAATTTTCAAAATGTTGCATTTCCCAGACAAAGAAAATTTGTCCACATTATAGCACCGTTTCCACAAAAATTATCAGCAGCTTTACTGTGTTAATTGAATACTTACCATGGATGTAATGATTGAATTGGCCTAAATGTAGCCTATAAATCTGAAGAATGTTAGTAAAGTACTGTCACGTCCACGCCACCTCTGCCTCATGTCCAGCGCTCCAACTCACCAGCCTATTTCCGTGTGCTGGTTTGTTTATGTTTGGACGCAGGTTTGTTTTTGTGCTCATTAGTTTAAGTTAAGTCCTCAATTATTTAGATTGTGTCTGTGTTTTCATTGGTCTGTGTGTTTCCCCCTTGTAGTATTAAAGGCCAGCCACACCAGCAGTCTGGAGTAGGATCGCCATCATACACACCTTCAGACTCCTTCATCTGTGCTGGCGTTCTGGAAGGCTCTCTTTTTCATACTGACCATTGTCTGTTGTAGAGTAGATATTTGTCAGTGGACTTTGATTGTTTTGATTGACTCCCTTTTTCCCTTAGCGCTAACTGGCAGGGCAGATAGTTCTCAAGCTGGTCTGACTCATCGTGGCTGTCGCACGGCACAAAGCCTCGGTGCTTTCTTCTTAAAGAGCTCTTTCAAGAATGGTTTAAAGAATGATTTAAAAGACTCACAAGAAAGTTAAAAGACTGTTCTACTTTTTTCACCTATGTTTGGAGACCCAGTGTGTGGCTCCTTTGTACATTCGTGATCAGGTGTTAGCTCTGTGCCGTGCAGTGGTGCTGCCGGCGGATAGACCCGACATCCCCAGCAAGCTGAGGAGAATGAGACGGGGGTCTCAAGCTGGGAGGGAGCATCGTCGACCAAGAAGGAGATGTTACAGACCCTCTATCCCTTCTGTAATCAAAGGAAATGTGAGATCTTTCGGAAATGTGAGATCTTTCGGATGAGCTAAAACCGCTAGCCCGGTCACAGAGGGAGTACAGGCAGTGTAGCATCATGATGCTGATGAAGTCATGGCTAACTCCGGACACGAATGTGGTGCTCCCCATATTCCAGCTTCTGCAGGTGGACAGAATGAGAGAGAGTGGTAAGAAGGAAGGAGGGGAGCTGGCAGTAGTTGTGAACAACAGATGGTGTAACTCTGGGCCCATCACTGTGAAAGAACAACTCTGCAACAATTCTCTGACAGTTGGGGATGTGAGGTGCGAAATGGACAGACCGGGTGAATGGTGGGGAGCTAACACCTGGTCCGCTGGTGATTTCTTCCACTCAATTTCCTGTTTTATTATCCAGATTCACATTCAGCTGCGCTGCTTTTGTGGATTTGGGTGCAGCGAGGAATTTTATCAATTAGGCCTTTGCTGCCCAGCTGGATGTGAGTTTTGAGGTGTTATCCCGGCTTATAACTATCACGGCCATTGACGGCCTCTGGTGATAACCCCTAAGGGTGTGGCCATGGATCCTCAGAAGCTTGATGCTGTGCGTAATTGGCTCCTACCCAAGATGCTTAAACAGCTCCAACGTTTTCTGGGGTTTGCGAACTCGGAGGTTAATGAGGGTTTAGTTTGGTTGCGGCACCTCTCACATCTCTCACGAAACCTACTTGTACACCTTTTCATTTCACTCCTCAAACCATCAAAACATTCCATTACTTATGCCTACTCTTTACCTCAGCTAAACCTTTCATTCTAGAGGTGTACACCTCTGATGTGGGCATAGGAGCCACCCACTCTCAGCGAGGTCCAGACCAGAAACAGCATCTTTGCAGTTTCTTCCCATAAGTAGGTGCTGGAAGAGCGGCCTCACTGGCTCCAGGGTGGTGGTGAACCATTTATAGTCTGGACGGACAATCAAAATCTCCTCACAATACAACAAGTTAAACAATTTAATCCAAGGCAGGTGCAATGGACACTGTTCTTTGAACAGTTTAATTTCCATCTTTCGTACCGGCTGGGGTCGAATAACATCAAGGAAGACACTCTTTCCCACCAGTATGAAGTCATAGCCCCTGAACAGTCCCCGCACCTGTCCTCCCATCACAAATCATCATCTCACCTTTGTGATGGAAGCTGGAAGATCGAATTTACCAGGCACAGACCTTGGAGCTCCCTCCGGCAGACACCCCTCCTGGATGTCTCTTTGTCTCCAACTTTGACCAGAAATACTGCATTAGGGCCACGATTCTGCCCTCATTGGACATTCTGGGACATGCCGGTCACAAGAGGGCGTTTTGGTGGTCCTCCATAGCCAAAGAAATTAAGAAGTATGACCAGGATTGCGTGGTGTGTGCCAAATCCAAAACCCATAAACAACTCACACCGTGGGACCTCCAGCCTCTCCCATTTCTCTGATGTCCTTGGTCCTTGGACTTTTTTATAATTAATCCTGGAACACATAGTCTACGCACATGTGTTCCCCAAGGACATCGTCTGTGAGGGGGCCCCAGTTCACAGCCAAGTTCTTGAGGCCTTCTGCCATCTAAACGGTTCATCATGCTGTCTCTCATCTGGATACTATCCTCAGACAAACGGTCAGACATACCAATCAACAACTGGAGTGCTTTCTGAAATGGTTTGTGGTTGATTGGCAGTTCTCCTGAGCCCTTGATCTTGGCTGAACTGTCTCACAACCTCCAATCTATTCTGCTACAGGTCTCAGTCCTTTTGAGGTGTGTTATGGTTTCCAACCTCCAGAGTTTGAAAGACAAGGACAGGGAGTTGACATACCATTGGCCTAAAGGTTATGGGCAAATGAACGATCATCGTCTGCACTTTCCGGGATGACTGTTCCATGTTGGTGACAGGGTATGGCTATCCACCAAACACCTGCACCTGCACCCAGTTTTCCATGTCTCTCAATTTAAACCTGTGCCGACCTTGTTAAAAAACAGTCTTATAGTGACACCTAGTGGCCTTAACGAAAAATGATGACTTAAGTTTGTCCACATGGAGTTGCCGTAGTCAGTACTGCATCGGGGAAGATTCAAGGAGCATGTGTTTCTCTGTTACGAGCTTTGGCGTCACAAAAGCCTTGAAAACATATGTCTGTGAGTATGTAGTTGATGTTTTTCTTAATTAATAGAGGACAGTACAATTTAAAAGAGACATATATGCAGAAACTGTATTTACAAAGGTTACAATTGTCAGCTGATTGTTTGATTACCTAATACAGGAAGCAACATGTTAAATATGTCAAATATGAATGTAACAATTGAATTGTGATATACAAGATGCATTATTTGACATTTTCTTTGTTTGTATGTTCAATTTTACAGTGTTTTCTTCAAGCAATTACACTCAAACGAAACATTGCATTTGAGTTTTTCTTGGAGGAACCTGTTAGCTATCTGCCGAGCTAGTCAGGCTAAAGCACTACAGCAGTCATCTTAGTAGGGGCAGAATAGTAAAAAGACACAACTTTAGAAATACAATTAGAAATACAAACCACAGCCCCCAACGAGTTCCAGCTCTCTGACATTAATGCAAAGCAAATTGTGACAATGTCACAACCTAGCGAAGAAGAATTGAGTGAGCGTCTAGAGACAAGATCATGTTGCTCCAGCTCCTCACATTCAAGTCAGTTTTCATCGGCCAGTGGAATGGCTATCAGAGCACGTGCGAAGGCTGAAGCAGCACGAGCACAGTTAGCATTTGTAAAGAGAGAAGCAAAGATGATGAAAGAAGAAGCATATGTAGTGGAAGAAGCAGCAAGAAAGAACGCGGAGCTCAAAGCAGATTTGCACACGCTACAGCTAGAAAAAGCAGCTGCAGCTGCTGTTGCGGAAGCAGAGGTGTTGGAGGCAGCTGCTGAGGTGGAACTTGGAGAGACAGATCGTAAAAGTTCTGTAAGGTTTTCACTACAAAACTTAACACAGCTTCCCAACGAAAGCGTTTCCTGCCCTGTCATGCAACACTCAGTCACAAATCTACTTCCAGACTTAAAAACACTCGATCTCTCTAGTCCACCAGTGCATCAGCAGGAAAAGGACAATGGTGAGACAGCAAGAAGCTTTGTGAGAAAGGGTAATGTACAGTCGAGTGTAATCAGTGATTATGAGTATAGTGAGTTACCTGCTCAGCATCCTATAAAACAGAACACTGACTGGAATTCTGTCAGCAATCCCATTACTGCAAACTTTCCAAGAGAACCTGGTCACTATAGAGAACAGCCATATGGTGCAAAATTCCAGCACGATGATCTTCAGTCCAGACACTGGCAAGCAAACCCTACAACTACTGTAGACCTAGCGAAATACCTACTACGGCGTGAGATGGTAAGCTCAGGATTATCCAAATTTGATGATCAACCAGAGAATTACTGTACTTGGAAGGCATCTTTTCTTAGCACTACAGAAGATTTGAATCTCACAGCCACGGAAGAGTTTGATTTGCTTTGTAAATGGCTTGGACCATCATCTTCTGAACAGGCTAGAAGAATCAGAGCAGTTCACATTAACAATGCCAGAGCGGGACTTAGGATGGTATGGCAAAGAATAGAAGATATCTACGGTTCAGCTGAAGTAATAGAGAATGCTTTACTCAAAAAGGTTGAGCAATTCCCAAGGATCTCAAGCTGAGACAATCTGAAACTGAGAGAACTGGGTGATACTCTGTTGGAGCTTGAGGCGGCACGGGCTGATGGATTCTTATCAGGACTTGCATACCTCAATACAGCACGTAGAGTCAATCCAATTCCACAGAAACTTCCATTACACCTACAGGAAAAATGGATTACAGTAGGAGCGCAGTATAAAGAACATAATGGTGTGTCATACCCTCCATTTTCTGTCTTTGTGAAGTTTGTCTGTGATCAGGCTAGAGTCCGAAATGATCCAAGTTTTGCTGATATAGCGGTTGGAAGTTCAAATGCTGTTAAGATAGAGAGAGGTCCCCTGTTTAAGCCGTACATGAAACCTACAATAGCCACAAGGAAAACAGAGGTGTTTGCAGATCTAGAAAAAAATAATTTAAAGGCTACAGAGATAAAGGTAAATGATCCTGAGAAACAATGCCCTCTGCATAACAAACCGCATCCACTGAGGAAATGTCGTAGCTTCAGAGGCAAAACGTTAGATGAAAGGAAAGCTTACCTCAAAGACATGAACATCTGTTTCAAATGCTGCGCGTCAGTCAATCATTTTGCCAAAGACTGCGATAGACCTATTCAGTGTAAAGAATGCAACAGCAATCAGCATCCCACAGTGTTAGGTCCAACACCTTGGAAAACTAGCAAATATGCCTCATTTGAAGACCAAGGCGGGGAGAAACCCAAAACAGAAGCCTTGTCAGTGACATCAAAATGTACTGAAATTTGTGGGAATGGTACAAGCTCGAGATCATGTTCCAAAATTTCTCTTGTCAAAATATATCCATCAGGGCGAAGAGACAAAACCATCAAAGTTTATGCTGTTCTCGATGAACAAAGCAATAGGTCTTTGGCCAAACCTCAGTTCTTTGATCATTTTTGCATTAAAGGAGATGGAATCTCATATACTCTGAAAACATGCGCTGGAACAATGGAGACAGTAGGTAGACGTACTAGCAACTTTGTTGTGGAATCATTCGATGGTAAAACTCAAATCACCTTACCTACATTAATTGAATGTGACATGCTTCCAGATGATAGGTCCAAGATACCATAATCAGAAATCGCTAGATACTATCAGCATCTCAAAGACGTGGCGGATGAAATCCCAGCTGTAGACCCCCGTGCAGCTATCCTCTTGCTCCTCGGCCGAGACATACTGCGAGTGCATAAAGTTCTAGAACAGCGCAGCGGACCACACAACACACCATTCGCGCAATGTCTAGAACTTGGCTGGGTGATCATTGGAGAGGTGTGTCTTGGAAGAACACACAAAACTTCTGATGTCAGTGTTTTCAGAACTAGCGTCCTGAGTAGTGGTCGCTCATCCATTCTTTCACCATGCACCAGTAGCATATATGTCAAAGAGAAATTTGACGGCTCAGGGTTGTATTGCAAACGGCAAAACAATGCAGCTACAGCTGCTTCTGATACAGAGGATCTTGGCAGCAGGGTGTTTCAATGTAAATCATGTGATGACAAAGTAGGAATGTCAATGGATGACCGAGAATTCCTCGACATCATGGACAGGGAGGCTTACATGAATGATTCTAATTCATGGGGAGCGCCATTACCTTTTAAACCAAATAGGCCTCGTTTACCTAATAACAAGTCCCAAGCTGCCAGACGCTTTGAATCTGTACAGCGAACACTGGAAAGAAAACCAGACATGAAGGAGCACTTCTTCAAGTTCATGCAAACAATGTTTGTCTCCGATCAGGCTGAACTTGCACCCCTAATGAAACCACAACAGGAATGTTGGTACCTGCCCATGTTTGGTGTTTACCATCCACAGAAGAAGGATCAAATACATGTTGTGTTTGATTCTAACGCTAAATATGGAGGTACCTCCCTCAACGATGTTATTGAGCGGACCAGACCTGAACAACAAATTGTTAGGTGTTCTCATTCATTTCCGAAAGGAACAAGTGGTGATCACGGCAGACATACAACACATGTTTTATTGCTTCGTTGTCTGTGAAGATCAAAGAGACTTCCTCAGATTTCTATGGTTCAAACATAACGATCCAAACTAAACAATAGTGGACTACCGCATGAAAGTGCATGTGTTTGGGAACAGTCCATCACCTGCTGTGGCCATATATGGGTTACGAAGAGCTGTTTTGTCAGGAGAGAACCAACATGACACAGAAGTGAACCAATTTGTAATTCAGAATTTCTACGTGGATGATGGACTTGCTTCCTTTCCGACCAGTGAAGAGGCTATCACCGTGTTGAAACGGACAAAGGAAATACTTGCAGAATCAAACGTTGGGCTGCATAAAATAGCCTCTAATGACCGAAAAGTTATGGAAGCATTCTGTCATGACGACTTAGCCAAAGATTTGCAGGACATTGAGTTACCATCAGATCCCTTACCTGTACAGCGAAGTCTGGGAATCTGCAAACCGACACTTTTACTTACTATTTGTCAAAGGATGAGAAACCATTCACCAGAAGAGGCATCCTCTCTGTGGTCAATAGTCTCTTTGATCCTCTGGATTTCCTAGCCCCTGTATCAATACAAGGTAAGGCGTTAGTCAGAGAACTAACCAATGATCAATGTGATTGGGACTCTCCCATACCAGCTGAAAGAGAAGACCAGTGGAGAGCATGGTTTGATTCACTTCTAGAACTTGAACGGATACAGATTAAAAGGCCATACCTTCCCGTTTCTCTGTGTTATACAAGATACAGAGAACTATGTATCTTTGCAGATGCATCTATCATGGCCATATCAGCTGTAGCATACCTTAGAGCAATTGACACAGAGGGATGTAGCCATGTTGGCTTTCTCCTGGGTAAATCTAAATTGGCTCCTCGCACTCCTCTGACAGTTCCACGTCTGGAACTTTGTTCTGCAGTTTTAGATGTAGAAATGGCAGACTTGCTGACCACGAGTTAGATACTGAACTGCAAAGAGTGAAATTCTACATAGACAGTATAATTCACAACACAAGCAGAAGGTTTCATGTGTATGTTGCCAATAGAGTTCCTCGGATCAGAAGATCTACTCACCCAAAGCAGTGGCGGTTTGTCAGTACAGACCAAAATCCTGCAGACCATGGAACATGTCCCATACCCCCAGAGTTACTGAAACAGACCAGTTGGTTTACAGGCCCTGAGTTTTTGCACAAAGATGGAACAGATGATGACACAGTTCATTCAGAGATCTACAACCTCGTGGAATGTAGAGGTACGATCACAAGTGTCCACTTTTGTTACCAAAGCCTCTGAGAAGGAATTTGGCTTGCAGCGATTTACACGGTTCTCAAGTTGGAACACACTAATCCGAGCCATAGCTAGTCTTGTGTGTAAGGCCAGATCTTATACTGGAAACCCTAATTCAAAAACAGATGAACTGACACAAGGAAGGATGATAGTTGTCAGGACTGTTCAACAGGAAACATTTTCAGAGGAAATGAAGTGTCTCGCAAGGAATAAAGAGGTGTCCAAGCACAGCACCATAAGAAAGTTGAACCCAATTTTGGATGAAGATGGAGTAATGCACGTTGGAGGACGTTTATCAGCAACCGAAACATGCTGGGAAGAGAAACACCCAATCATTATTCTCAGAAACAATCACATCGCTACTCTGCTTGTCAGACACTTTCATGAGCAAGTTGCACACCAGGGTAGGCATTTCATGGAAGGTGCTCTCCAGTCAGCTGGACTGTGGATAATTGGAGGCAAAACACTAGTATCAAGTGTCATACATCATTTTGTAAAAGACTTGGAGGTAAGCTCGAAGAGCAAAAAATGTCCTCCTTGCCTTGTGATCAAGTTAACCCAGATCCTCCATTCACCAATGTCTGTGTTGATGTGTTTGGTCCGTGGAATATCTACACTCGACGAACCAGGGGAGGTAGTGCGAAGAGTAAGTGATGGGCAGTCATTTTCACATGTTTGGGAACACGCGCCGTGCATTTTGAAGTAGTTGAGTCACTATCTTCCTCAAGCTTTATAAACGCATTGAGAAGATTTGTTGCTGTCCGAGGACCCACCAAACTGTTTAGGTCTGATCGTGGAACTAACTTTATTGGAGCCTGTAAAGAGCTAAAGATAAATGTGGAAGATCCAGAGTTTAAAAGCTATCTACAGGATCAAGGGTGCACTTGGGTCTTCAACTCTCCTCATTCCTCACATATGGGTGGGGTGTGGGAAAGGTTAATAGGTGTCGCACGGAGAATTTTAGATGTCTTGCTTCTCAAGACAGATTCCACAAGGCTGTCACATGAAGTCCTTGTTACTCTCATGTCAGAAGTCATGGCCATAATGAACACCAGACCTTTGGTTCCCATCTCGTTTGACCCAGACATGCCACATTTCTTTGACCTGCCACACTTTTGACTCAAAAGGTAGAGACTGTGTTTGCACCAAAAGGAGAGTATGACATTAAGGACCTCTATAACAAACAGTTGAGGTAAGTTCAAAGCCTTGCTGATGGTTTTTGGAAGCGATGGCGTCAAGAATACTTAACAACACTCCAACAATTAGTAAATGGCAGGTAAACAAGCCAAACCTTCAGATCAGAGATGTTGTGCTTCTAAAAGATGCAACACTCAAGAGAAACGAGTGGCCTACAGGAGTTATAGTAAGCGCCATCCCAAGTCAAGACCTCAGGAAGTAAAGGTTATTAAACAAGGCAATCCCAAAGTGTACTTAAGGCCAGTTTCAGAGGTGGTGTTATTGTGGGGGTGTCTACCTTGTTAAAAAACAGTCTTATAGTGACACCTAGTGGCCTTAACGAAAAAGGATGACTTAAGTTTGTCCACATGGAGTTGCCGTAGTCAGTACTGCATCGGGAAGATTCAAGGAGCATGTGTTTCTCTGTTACGCGCTTTGGTGTTACAAAAGCCTTGAAAACATATGTCTGTGAGTATGTAGTTGATGTTTTTCTTAATTAATAGAGGAAAGTACAATTTAAAAGAGACATATATGCAGAAACTGTATTTACAAAGGTTACAATTGTCAGCTGATTGTTTGATTGCCTAATACGGGAAGCAACATGTTAAATATGTCAAATATGAATGTAACAATTGAATTGTGATATACAAGACATTTTCTTTGTTTGTTCAGTTTTACAGTGTTTTCTTCAAGCAATTACACTCAAACGAAACATTGCATTCCTCCAGTTTTTCTTGGAGGAACCTGTTGGCTATCTGCCGAGCTAGTCAGGCTAAAGCACTACAGCAGTCATCTTAGTAGAGGCAGAATAAAACCTGTGTTCTATTCTCCAGATTCCTGCCCCCCCTACCCCCCTACTCAAAATAAACTGTGTGGTCGTTGCCTCAGTTTTGCTGGTATTCAGTTTGAAGTGGTGGGCTGCCATCCAAGAGGAGATGTCAGCCAGACAATCTGAGATGTGGGTTGAGACCTGATCATCAATGGAGGGGAAAGAGAGGATAAGTTGAGTGTCATTTGCATAAAAGTGGTAGGAAAAGCCACATAAGGCTGTTACATCCTCCAGTCATCAAAAAAGGAAGCAAACCATTGCCAGGCTGTGCACAATATACCAAAGCTAGAGAGAATAGCCAAGAGGAGCTGATGGTTAAATGTGTCTAAGGCTGCAGAATGATCAAGAAGAATTAGAGCAGAAGACAGGTTGGCTGATCTAGCTGCATGAAGTTCTTCAGAGATGGCTAATAGCGCAGTTTCAGTAGAATGTGACTTTTTAACAAGTTCAAGTCAAGTCTCAAGTCTTTGTGCTCGAGTCCAAGTCAAGTCTCAATTGTTTAGTCCCAAGTCCAAGTCTATGGGGTCTTCTGTCATGTGGGCTGTGGGAAAGGACGCAACAGCAGGCAGCATACAGCATAGGTTACTTTATTTAATAGTTCAGGTTCTTGAACACACAAACTCAAAATAGACGTAGACTTGAATCTCCTCGTCGGACCTTCATGCCAAGGAGCCTCTACATCTCGAAACACGAACCCTTGAACTTTCTGGAGGACTGCCTGCTGTGATACACCCTCAACAACAAGAAGGATTTGCCTTAAATGATCTAAATGTTAAATAGGAAAAATGTCTTGCACTCTAAGTGTGGTAGATAGGGCTCGGTGACACCTTTCCAATGACCCCCTTTTTGCCATAATAGCATCCGGAGATCTGGAGTTCTTAGCCGAAAACCGTACACCTTGGACAAAAGTAATGGGACACCAAAAGAGTGTGAGAGAAATAATTACATGAAATGAACATGGTTTACAAGTTATGACTCACGAGTCACAACACGCAAGTTCGAGTCAAGTCTCAAGTCGTTGAGGGCAAGTCTAAAGTCACGTCACGAGCCTTTCTTTGTGCACTTAAGTGCGTCTCGAGTCCAAATCTGAGACTCGAGTCCCCATCTCTGGAGTGTGCAGCCTTGAACCCAGACTGGTGAGGGTGGTGTCTAGGTGGCTGAAGGCACTGTGCAGCAGGTAGATGAGGACACCAACCTTTCTAATCTTCGCCTGTAGGCTTTGTTAATCTTCACTCCTTATAAAATTATAAAGAGTGCTAAAACTATACATGCCACACTGGCTATTGGGTGCCAAGGCACATAGTCTGCCAAAAAGAGCAATAGAGTACCTAGAAAATACAATAACAATTCCAGGGCTCAGAAACTAAAAGATGGTAGGAAAGTTCATACATGGTCACAGTAATGTCTTAAATGCCAGATCATACAGTAAATTCAGTAAATCAGCACTCTTTATTGATTCAATTTGAGTAATTTATTTTTCTTTAATGTCAAAGCATTACTTGAAAACAAGGCAGGGCTGCATTCAGCAAACAGGGATATTTGCCTTGGGTAGTTCTATTCTCTATCTATAACTAACTGCTTGAAACAATGGCATTGACCTTGCACAATATAATAAGCTTATCCTACTAGTAAACATGTCAAGTAAACTCTATTTGAAAATCAGCAACTTTAAACAAGCATGCTGCATCTTTCTTTTATTGACTCAGTGGAATGGTCTAATTGACATAGAAGACATATCTGAACCAGTTGACATAAAGGACATATCTGGACCAATTCAACAACGATGAATCCATGTACAGAGAGGAGGTCAGATAGCTGGTGGATTGGTGTCAAGACAACAACCTGTTCCTGAACATCGACAAGACAAAGGAGATGGTCATGGACTTCAGGAGGAACTCCGTCCTGTACCCCCCACTTCACATTAACAACTCTGTTGTGGAGAAAGTCAGCAATGTGAAGTACTTGGGTGTGCAGGTGATGGACAAGCTCAGCTGGACAGGTTACCAAGAAAGCCCAGCAGCACCTCCACATTCTCAGGAGACCGTAAGGCCTGCCTTCCCCCTCCTATCCTCACCACCTTCTACCGGGGGACCATTTAGAGCAGTGGTCCCCAACCTTTATTTCATCACGGACCGGTTTAATATCAAACTATTTTCACAGCCCGGCCTTTAAGGAGTGGCAGATAAATATAGGTTTACGTATTTATTCAAATAAATGATACACACAAAAATGGGGATATTTTAAAAATATAATAATGGGATATCTTTAAAATATAATAAACATAAATCCAATGTGTTCTCGCAGCTTTATTAACAGCGTTTTCATACAAGTTTTTCTGTGCAGCCCACAGACTGGTACCACATGACCCGGGGGTTGGGGGGCACTGATTTAGAGCATCCTCTACAGCTGCATCACTTCCTGGTTTGGAAATTGTAACAGCACTGACCAAAAATCCCTTCAGTGGCTTGTGAGGACAGCTGAGAAGATCATTGGTGTGCCCCTCCCACCACTGAACTGTATAAGAAATGCTGCATTCACCTTGCAACTGGCATCATCATAGATCCCACTCACCCTTCACATGGACTGTTTTCCCCCCGAAAAAGGTTCCGACATATCAGTACCACCACTACCAGACATCACAACAGCTTCTTTCCACAAGCAATTAGATTCCTGCACCTAACTTCAGGGGACTGAACAGGCTCTGACCTCATACTGAACTGCTATATAAATGCACTTGACACTTTTTGCCATCCCAAACTCACTGCACTTTTTAAATAAAAAAAACTTGCTGCTAAAACTGCTCTACCTCAAAATACATTATTTGCACTGCCTGACTGTCTGATTTACTTTGATGCTGTAATTTTGTACTCTGATGCTGCAATATAATGTTGCCGCAGTCTTTTTCTGCACTTTGTCTTTTGGTGACCTTGCTCTATTTACACTAAACTATTTGCTCCAGAGAACGCTATTTCAACCCTCTGTGTACTTATGTATGTGACTGGGCTGACAATAAACTCTCTTGAATCTTGAATCTTATGTATCCAAGGACAAGCTATTTGTCCAAGAAATGTATTAAACAGTCATTGTGATTTCAAGAAAGTTAAGGGCTTGCTACAGGGGCTTTTATTGATAAACAGCTTGGTAGGATATCCTGCTGATATGTTTGTATCACGTTTGAAACAAATTTTTACATCTAGGCTCTTGTATTTAACATTTGTATTAAAGAACATGCTACTGAAAAAATAACATGATAGTCCTGACATTTGCTTCAGGTCTATAGCCATGAATGTTACAAATGAATGGAAGTGAGAAGAGATTTATTTTTGGCAATAGTCTACAAAGTAGGAATGATGTTGTACCATAGTGTATCACTTAGGTTTTCTTTTTTCAGCAAATAAGTGATTGCATGATAATTATTAAATGTAGGATTACAATCTCAAACCATTAAAATTTATTTGAGTTTCAAGTCCTTTAATAAACAAATGGATTGCTGATTTCTCTGAGACTTAATTTACCAGGAGACAAAATTGCAGTCAGGCCTTTCCTGTGAATATACTTTCTATAATTACCAGTGAAACAGACTGTATTACTTAAGTCACAATGTTGGACTATTTAAGCACAAGAGCAGTTGTTGTTCTGAATAAGATATATTTGTAATCCTCTTGTATTTGTGACTTTTTGAGACTTCTTCGAGGTTTAAGTTAAGGCAGGTTTTCAGACTGCAATTATTCAATTCAGTTCAATCAATTACAGAAGAATGTAAATATAAGTGGACGACTTAGCCACACTTTGGACAGTGAGAGCAGCTGCATGACTTTTTTTTTACTGCCTGCTTGATGCCTAACTTTATCTCTCTGATTTTAACATGAGCTGCGCTGTGTTTGTTTTAGAAAGTTTTAATTTTGAACAAATGAAGAAAAATAGTTTTTTTATATGTAAATTTTTATATGGACAGTACAATCAACTATATTATATGAACTCTACAGTACAGTCAACTATAAGTGCTTCTGAACAGGGCCTTTTGTGCACAGTAATTAATATACAGGGTTGTACAGTAGGTAAGGATGGCCATACTTTGTCTCATAGACTTGTTGAAGTCATTTTAGGCATTGCCACCAACCATATAGCAAGCAGAACAAAGATAAGATCATGCATTTATCAGTAGTTCTTTGTGGTATTAAAAATGATTTTTTGAGGATCATACGATGTCTCTTTTAATCTCATGAAGCAACACATTTTACTATAGTATATTGATAATTATAAAACTAAAGTTGCATCTGTGGGCATGAGTGTGATTAGATGCTGAGGGGAGACCATTTCCTTTTCTTTTTTAGTGCAGAGCATCTCAGTTTTACCTAATTTGAGAAAGACAGCTGTGAGGCATTGTAGTAAACCTTTATTTTATCAGTGGTTAGTTACACCATTTGAGTCATTTTTGTTTATACATTTCAAAACCCACCATTATAATTAGGTTGCTTGTAAAAAATACATTGTTGTATCCCATGATTCATGGGATGCAGATGTTTGCAGATGTTTTGGGATATATGACGACATTAAAAAAAAGAACGAGACATGGCCCTGATTCTTAACCTGTTGTTTGCAGCTCAAAGGTTATTAGCTTATTCACTTCGTTGATTGTGATTCATATTTAAGTTGAAGAAGTGAAAATGAATTATTAACCATAACACCCAAGTACAGACCTGGAAGAGAATTAATGTAAGAGCACTAAGTCTTTGCTGTGGAGGCCCAAACCATTTTATGACATTACTGCCTGAAAGTGTGGCCCTGAAAGCCATTAACACTGCTGTTGTTTTCCCAAAAGCACAGAGGATGCAGAGATTGAAGCAGATCCCAGCAGAGTAGCAGACTTTGCAAGAAAGGCCAGATGTTTGCACAGTGACTGTAAGTGGACTGTGAGAGCACCATGACATTTTGAAAAGCAAGAGGAAACTCAGTTTGGAGTTAGTAGTGCTGTAGCTAGGAGTGTATCCTTGCAGATAGCTGATGAAAATGACATTTGGTATATGACACAAAAGATACAATGACACAGCTGGTGTATGACAGAAAAGAAACAGTGACATAGCTGTCAACAGTCCCATAATTCCTGCAAAGCTTTTCAGTAGGTGTGAAATATCTTCTGTGGCCACTAAACAGAAATAAAGAACATCTGTCTGAATTCATTTGGCAGTTACTTGTTTATTATGATACTTTAAAATAGAATAGAACTGTTACCTTTCTGGCACCTTGTGGTTTTGAAGGCAGACAAGTGTAAGTATCTTTCTGTTCTTTGATCTTGATCTGTTTGTTCCTTTGGTGAGCAGTTCAATATGCAGAAGAAATGAAGAAATTTTAGTGGAATATAATGCAGTATAATACAGTGATTCTTTCATATATTCATATATATATATAGCTCTTGAGCTTTGGAGGAATTTGCATAAAATCACTTCATTACTAACTTTACCTTGTATCTGACAAAGCTGTTGTATAGGATGCAAGCATATTCACAGATTTCTCTGCTTTCATTCACCATGGGGTCAGTAAACCCAATCTGCCTGAGAGTACAGCCACTGAGCACAGCTGCAGACACACAAGCAGAGGCAGACAGGTGGCTGTAGAACATTCCCTTCCAAAAGATTCGGATGAAACCATTCTTTGGTCTGTGCAGCAGCTTCAGAGTAAGTAAAATCTCAGTCAGACATGGGAACTCAGATATTCCGAAACCAACTTCATAGCTTTTCTCAGTCATGAGCCACATTTTGATCGTTGAAAAAATCCATCTTTCTCCAGTCATAAAAGGGCCAGCAGAAGATAAACACATGCAGTTTGTGACATTTGTATGTCTCTGAATGTAGGATCCATTTATCATATAGATTGCTTTTGTCCAATGGCCAAACTCATGTTTCAGCTGTTCATTCATTACCAAGACCAATACATTTTTGCTTCCAGTGTATCTAATGAAGTTTGGAGAGGGATAAAACAAACAAACAGAGCCGGAAACCTGTCAAAAGAGGTTAAAATGTTATAAAGCCATAGTCGTCTTCTTTCCTGAAAAGCCCAGTTTCCTTAGAATTGGCAATGTTAAGAAAATGAAAAAAATATTTACAAATATAATGCAGTAACCTTTTTCAACTATACATGCCTTTTGTAGAGAGTTGTTTCTTAAGACAAGCAGTCGCTCTATGATTCTGATGTGCTCTAATGGGAGAGGGCCACTTATAGCATGCCAGTTCTGATACACATAGAGACACATGAACTGATCTTCTGAGAAGACACCCTGGAGGAACGCTATGTTCACCTTGCATACCTCTACCACACACAGTACCTTGCAATGTTCCGTCAGGGAGCAGCTGAAATAAAACAATGCACATAATGCATGAATGCCACAATTAATTCAGTCCAGTACCAGTTTCTTCCATCATATCACATACAACCAAGTACTGTTTTGCACAGGATACTCATTACGTCATAATTTGTGTCTTAATTTAGAAAAATAGATATTCTGTTCAAGTTGCAAGCATTATCTTTAATGGGAAAAGTGTACTGTAATGTAAAATCCTTTAAATCATCAACATTTTAAATCATACTTACCTTCCATGTTTATCGCTGTTAATCTCTCTGCATTCATGACGTTTTACCTCTGAAATACCAACATTTTGATGTTTTTCCAAATATGGTGTTGATTGATGAGGCTTGAGTGCCCCCATGAGAAGAGCAAGCAGAACCAGAACAAGCCCTCTCATCTCAGAGGCTAAACTCAGGTGAAGTTCCTGAAGAGAAGAGCATCCTGGTTTTATAGCCTCTCCCATGTGATCTAAGCAGAAGGACCAGTGGATTTGCAACACCCTGGCCCAAATTCTCAGAGAACCCATAGACACAGTAAAGATTTTTTTCTTTTGCTTTTATTTTGTTTAAACTTAAGGAAAAAAATACTATATTAGGAACAGATTTTTATGTTTTAATTGTTATTGTGCCTGCAGGTGTTTCATATGATGTCTATTATTGAACATAAAACCAGAGTTAGTGATTTACATTACTTTTGCATTAAAATCTGGCAACATAGTATTATAATGTTGGCAATTACAATGTGATTGTATATAACTTATTGCAGTCACCATGTTCAGGATATATTTCACTTCATTTAGTACTTTTATAACTATAAATGTGACAAATAAACAATCTTGAATCATCACCATTTATGGATCCAATAAGTGGAGAGAAGGTGAACTTAATGTAGGACACCATGTAGTCCATAGACCATTTATCAGATCAATTAAGACATGATGAAAGACACCTATACATTTTATGTTTTAGTTGTTATCTCGCCTGCAGGTGTTTAATATGCTGTCTATTATTGAATGTAAAACCAGAGATTTACATCATTTTTGCATTGAAATCTGGCAACATAATATTATAATGTTGGCAATCACAATATACATTGATTTCCAATTCACATAATCGCCCTCATACTCTCCCAGGGGTGTCCTGATACAGATGTGCATGCAACCCAATTGCCCTTGGACATCATGTGGGGAAATCATGTTCAGTTTAAGCCTCACTGTTCATATAGAATATTTTACAATAAAAATAAAACAATTTAATAAAAATTGCAATAAAGATCCTGGTCTCTAAAACACTTGCCCTGGAGAGAGAGCCAATCACAATTCAGATGCCGAGGTTCCGCAGATCTTCCGGACACGCCATTGGCTGCGGAGAAGTGGTGTGTGTAGGGATGGAGCTTGTGGGGGGCGGGCCTACGCTGAACCGTGTTTTAGGTAAGAATATATTCTAGTTGGAGCAGGATTGAGACACTGCGTAAAGTGCCATGGCAACATACTTTGGGTTGAATCTATTCACCTTTCGTAGTAAGGGTTACTCATGAAGTCATACCTCACATGACCAGGTTACTCTCGAACTTAGTGTGAAAAGCCAGCGCTTCGTAGAACAGGTTTAACTCAACAGGGAATTCACCAAAGACCCATGACTGGAGTTGGACACTTGATATAGAGCAGCAATTCTCGAAGTCCGACTCCTGTCCTATCCGGGCCAAACTGAAAGTCATTCCGGACCCGGTCCACACATCATATTAGTAATGCATTGACACAGTGCAATTAAGTGTATGATTTCAGAAAATTATTCGTTTCGTAAAATATAACGATAACATATTTTAGATTTTTACGGTGATCTTGGTCTGAGATTAACTGAAGCAATGTTGCCAGTCAGTAATTCAACTTAAAAGGTGAAACTAATATATGATACAGGCTCATTACATGCAAAGTGAGATATTTAAAGCCTTTATTTGTTATATTTTTCATGATTATGGCCTACAGATTATGAAAACCCCAAATTCAAAATCTCAGAAAATTTGAATATTGTAAAAGGTTCAATATTGTAGGCTCCAAGTGTCACACTCTAATCAGCTAATTAATCCAAAACACCTGCAAAGGGTTCCTGAGCCTTTAAATGGTCTCTCAGTCTGGTTCAGTAGAATTCACAATCACGGGGAAGAATGCTGACCTGACCGTTATGCAGAAAACCGTCACTGACACCCTCCAAACGGAGGGAAAGCCTCAAAAGGTAAGTGCAAAAGAAGTTCTCAAAGGGCTGTGCCAAAGCACATTAATAGAAAGTTAAGTGAAGGCAAAGTGTGGAAGGGAAAGATGCACAAGCAGCAGGGATGACCACAGTCTGGAGAGGATTGTCAGGAAAAGGCCAGTCAAAAGTGTGGGGGACCTTCACAAGGAGTGGACTGAGCCACCACACACAGAAAAAAAGAACAGGGATGTTGCTCAGTGGTCCACAGTCCTCTTTTCTGATGAGAGCTAATTTTGCATCTCATTTGGAAACCAAGGTCCCAGAGTCTAGGGGAAGAATGGAGAGGCACACAATCCAAGATGCTTAAAGTCAAGTGTGAAGTTTCCACAGTCTGTGTTAATTGGAGGAGCCATGTCATCTGCTGGTGTTGGCTTTATTAAGTGCAGAGTCAACGCAGCCGTCTACCAGGACATTTTAGAGCACTCCATGCTTCCTTCCGCAGACAAGCTTTATGGAGATTCTGACTTAATTTTCAAGCACCTGCCTACACTGCCAAACGTACCCAAACCTGGTTCAGTGACCATGGGATTACTGTGCTTGATTGGCCAGTAAACTTGCCTGACCTGTACCCCACAGAGAATATATGGGGTATTGCCAAGAAAAACATGCAGAAGACCTGAAGGCCGCTATTGAAGCATCCTGGTCTTCCATAACACTTCAGCAGGCTATTAGCATCCATGCCATGCCGCATTGAGGCAGTAATTCATACAAAAATGGTCCAAACCAAGTACTGAGTACATATACATGATAATACTTTTCAGAGGTCTGACATTTCTCTATTTAAAAATCATTTTTTTATTGATTTCAATTTTCAATTTTCTAATTTTCTGAGATTTTGAATTTCGGGTTTTCATAAGCTATAAGCCATAATCATCAAACTTATAACAAATGAAGGCTTGAAATATCTCAATTTGCATGCGATGAGTCTATATCGTATATTAGTTTCACCTTTTAAGTTGAATTAGATTATTTGTCACATACATAGTCATACTGTCACGGCTCGGTCAGTGGCCCTTTTCTGTTGTTTTTTGGTCTTTTATTTTGACATTCTGTTCTGTTTTCCTGTATCACGTTAATGTTCCTGTCGGTAGCGGCCCTTGTGCCAGTTTTGTTTCTGTTTTGTTATGTTTTTGAATAAAGCCAACCACAGCATGGATACCTGCTTTCCAGCCTGGTCCTTGCCCCGAGGTAAATCACATACAGGTACAACACGCAGTGAAATGTATCCTGAACAGCTTCTATTGACTGTGCAAACATTATCGACAATAAGTAAATTTTAAGTAGAAAAATATGTATTTTCTGAGACACAAAATAAAGTAAGGAAATAAGTAAGTAGCTATAAGTACAATTTAAATTTTTAAACACAATATGAACATTTCTACAAACACAAATCTAAAGTAAATAACTTAACAACTTAACACGGAGCACCACAAATTAAGGATAAAAATGTAAGCTAGAGGCTAAAATTAGAGGTCTTATTATGTATCTTTATAAATGTAGCAGCAGTGCGTACAATGTGCAAATGGAATATTAAAGTACATTGTGCCATACTAGCACAGCAATGTAAAAAAACAGCAATGCAAGCAGAGTAATGTAAACAGACAGACCAGTGTAATATCAGCATTAATGTAGCAGCATGTATAGTGTAGCAGCGTGTGGTGAAATATAAATCAGATATGGTATGAAGTAGTTCTTAAATATTGAAATGAATATATGTGGTAGTTATATTGTATGGACCTGAATGTGAGCAGTCCATGTCAGGTCTGGGGAGATTTGGACACCGAGATACTTGAAGGACAGCACCCTCTCCACTGGAGCTCCCTTGATGATGAGGGGCTTGTAGTCTCACTGCTGTCTCCTTCTGAAGTCCACCACTAGCTCCTTGGTCTTGCTGACGTTCAGCTGGAGGTGGTTGTTCTGACAGCATGATACCAGGTTCTTCACCTCATCCATGAGGCCGTCTCATCTGTTTTGGTGAGGAGGCCCAACACTACTGTGTCATCAGCAAACTTCAGAATGGTGTTGGAGCCATGAGTGGCCACACGGGCAGAAGTGTAAAGGAGTACAGCGGTGGGGAGAGTGAGGTGATGCTGTCCGATACACACTTACCCACCCTCACCACGTGAAATCTACCAGTGAGGAAGTCTAGCACCTATGCACACACACGGCGTTACCCTGTTTCTTGTCCACGTGGCTGAGAGTGGTGTGCAGGACGTGGGGGATGGCATCCTCTGTGAATCTGTTGGGTCAGTAGGTGAACTGGAGTGGGTCTGTGATGCTTGGGATGGAGGAGGAGATGATGTTCTTCAGCAGCCTCTCAAACACCTCCATTACTTCCGAAGTCAGTACAACTGGCTGGTAGTCATTCAGGCATAGGGCTTGGTGTTCTTGGTTACGGGGACGATGGTGGATCTTATAAAGCACTTGAGGACCAAAAATTTTGCCAGGGACTCGTTGAAGATGGAAGTGAACACACCTGCTAGCTGGTCAGCACAGCAGCGCAGCACACGATTCCATCTAGTTCCCTTTTCTGTTGTTCGCTCTCCTCAAGGCCACACAGACTTCATGCTCTTTGATGCTGAACATGCGTTCCTCGTTGATGGGCAGAAGCTGAAATAAATGAACTTTTGCACGATATTCTAAGTTTCACCTGTATGATGCAACATTGGAGTGCTTCAATTCTTTAGCAAGACCTCTAAGGCTAATGGCCAGCACGAGTGAGCTAAATGCCTGCTACATTATAAGAGTCACTGGAGGCATAAAAATAATTAAATTAATCTAGGTTATTGTTAAATCTTTTCATAAATCTGCAGTGCATGTTTCAATTTACTGTCAAGTGGGAGTGGATTAGGTTCACAAGCAAACAATTATAGGCAAAAAGCGCCATTTATTTTGGTTGTATTTTGTAAGCACCAACTGTAAGCAAATGTAAGTAAAGCTTCACTTGTCGTCTCAAACCTTTGACCATATCCAGAAATCAGATTTGGACCTTTGAATATCAAGTTTGAGAACCCCTGATATAGAGGACAGTAAAGAAAGAGGAGATTTTGACCATAGAGTTATAACTGTGTTTCCACTAGAGGGGGAGCTTTAATTGAATGGATTGCCGGTATGGCCTAAAATCTGCTTGAGCTCATGACGGATGTGTAGGCCTCTACAATAATATATGGAAAATCATACAGAGTATGACAGTGTGCATGTGTGTGTGTGTGTATAATTAGCTTATGCTGACACACATTCCTTGGTTTAACCAAGGAGGGGATATTATCAACCAAATCACACAAATCAGGACCTGTATGAGAGTGAAGGCTAGAACACTGAGTCTCTGCTGTGCTCTGAGTAAGCTACATTATGTTATGATAATCCCCATGATTTCTGTGTATGGTAAGAATTCCACTTCCTTTATGATACACATGTCCTCTTTGTGGTTTGACCAGAATTCCATAGAGCACTTCAGGCAGTCAGACGCATCTCCATTTGGATGGAAACATCAATTATACAGTCACAGTTTTTTTGGTAATTTACTATGCAATTAGTCATGGTTTGACTACATGTCTTGCTCACACCTTTCTACCATATCTGCTTCTGTAGAGCCTTGTGGAAAAAACTTAGCTTCAAAACATGTTTAATTAGGTCTCAGGCGGATGATTGCATTTGTGTTCATATTTTCCACTCTATCCGTTTTTGGTAGACTACAAGTACTGAAAAAGCAAACAGGAAAACATTACCTGTTGCTTTGCTAATTGCTCCTGGCGGACAAGGTAGGCAGTCATAGCAGCAGATAGGCTTTCCTTTCTGTAAAGCCTTCCTTGTGCCCAGGGGACAGGGCTCACTGCACACAAATACAGGCACCTGCCACACATAGGGAAAAAGTAGTCTTGCAACAACAACAATAATAAGTTGTATTGTGGCATGTTTTCACTTGTTTATGGTGCTGGATTGTGCAATGAAAAATCACCAGAGTGTTAAACATTCATCTGGGAATTCAGGTTGCATCTGAAAGCTAATTAGAAAATACCTTTTGTCTGCCTCCTGACCAAACAATATTGATATTGCTCATGTTAAACCTCTGGGCCCGTATTCACAAAGATTCTTAAGTCTAAAAGTTGCTCCTAGTGACATAATTCTAAGAAAAATCTTAGAATTATGGCAGTTACTTAGAATTTCCCCTTAAAGTTAGGATTAAATTTCAGTAAAGATAAAAATGATTCACAAAACATCTTAGCCCTAAAAACAGCTCCTAAGGTAAAATTTGTTAGGAGTGGAGAGGAGGACTTTTAAGAGGCTTAAGAGTTTCTATAGCAGAGGACACATTCCTCACTGGTGCGCACAACCAGAGGG
>JBBPDC010000019.1:15068810-15078860 GCA_037974485.1 Hemigrammopetersius urotaenia
TTATTTATTTTTGTCCTGATCAGATGGCTTTTGAAGGATTTTTACCCATCATATGTTTTTTAGTGTTCTTCTCTGGTTCTAATAAAATAATGTAGCACTTAGGAATAAATATGCAAAAAAGTAGTCCAGAACTTGAAGTCAAAATAGCAAATACCTCCACTGCTACAATAAATTTTCCTGGAGAACTGACATAAGCTGGGATAAATGTTATCCAAACTGCACAGAATATGATCATGCTGAATGTGATGAACTTGGCTTCATTGAAGTTATCAGGCAGCTTTCGTGCTAGAAAAGCCAAAACAAAACACAAGAGAGAAAGAAATCCTATATAACCCAGCACAGCCCAGAAACCTATAACTGATCCCACATGACATTCTAGAATGATTCTGTCCTTGTAATGGGCCATATTTTTATATGGGAATGGAGGAGATATTGTCAACCAAAGCACACAAATTAGAACCTGTATGAGAGTGAAGGCTAGAACACTGAGTCTCTGCTGTGAAGGCCCAAACCATTTCATCACATTACTGCCTGGAAGTGTAGCCCTGAAGGCCATTAACACCACTATTGTTTTCCCTAAAACACAGGAGATACAGAGGACAAAGGTGATCCCAAACGTTGTGTGGCGCAGCATACAGGACCATTCAGAGGGCCGACCAATGAAAGTAAGTGAACAGAGGAAACACAGAGTCAGTGAGAAAAGCAGGAGAAAGCTCAGTTCTGAGTTATTGGCTCGAACAATAGGAGTTTGTCTATAATGGAAAAAAATCAACCCAATTGTGATTGTGAGACATCCACCAAAGAAAGAAAAGGCCATCAGTAGAATTCCCATTAGTTCATTAAAGTCTAGGAATTCGATGTTTTTCAGATCACATCGAGTCTTGTTCCCGTTTGACTTGTATTCAAGAGGACATAGAAGGCATGTCACTGCATCTGAAATAAGAGGCATATTAAAAAGGGCAAATGAGGACGTTTCAGAGTGGTATGAAATCATACGTTGACCACTTAGGAATACCAGCAGCATTAGAGTAAAAGAGAGGAGCCAGGTCTTCTCACTTGTGGTGTTGCTAAACTCTCCTTCTGCACAAGGTATACAGTCAAAGCAGCAGATTGGCATCCCCTTCTTGAAAGCCCTGCTGGTTCCTGGGAGACAACTATCACTGCATACAGACTTAGGAACCTGTAATACACAGGTTAAAAAGTTTGAGTTTTTATAAGTGACACAGTAACAAAGGTCTTGACAGGCTGGTGACTGTAGTGTTTTATGTATTCTAAGTCAGTATGGTCATTTGTAGTGTTCTGCTTACTGTGTGCTGGTCCCCAGTCCAAACCGCGGTGACATCATTCATTAGAAACTCTTGGCCGTCTTGCTGAGATGCATCATACAAACCAATGGTCTTGAATATTATCGTTTCTTCAGTGTTCTTTTGCCAGTTGACTAAGGCATAACGTGCAACTGGGTCACCCAGCTTATCAAACAGTACTCTTTCTCCATTTTTTGTAGTAAAGTTTACTTTGGTAATGTAATGGAAAACCTGAAAAATAAAGGGTGCAGTTATAACCCATTGGACTATATATTTTTTTACATTTATTTTAAATGACAATGACAAATAACTGAATAAATACAGTGACAGTGGAAATATACTCTGCTCCTGCCACCTGCCATGCCTCTATGCTTCCTCTATTTGCACACGTGCCATTGGAGAATGGGCCCTGCCCTTCCACACAGGCCAGTAGTCCATCCACAGCATAAGCCACAGCATACACAGCCTTATAGATGTTGTTCAGCAGGCTTGCATCTGACACATCTGTGAAGCTTGTGTGGGCATTCTCCAGAGACTCTTCTCCAGTGCAGGATTTGGTACTGTTGTATAATTGAGGTCTCAGACTGCAGTCAAATAGGCTCTCCCACAGTTCAAGCAGCCCTGTATTACCTGGTGTCACAGAAGGATGACTGCTTGCAATAAACTCTTTCAAGCCAGGAATATGTGCATTGGGCACAGCAAATCCTACTGCACCACCGACCACAGCATAGTTCATGGCACTGGCTAAATACCTGTACGTAATCCAGCCCTCACTTCCAACCCATTGAAAGCCAGTCACATTCTGGTAGAAAAGCTCTTTAATGAGGATATCCAAGTCATTGCCATCTGCAAAGGCTACAATGACCCTGGATGTAGATGTCTTGATGATATCCACCACATCTAGAAATTTTTCTCTGGTGTCAGTCCTGTAAATAGCCAGCGAATACTCAACACATACTCCTTCTTTTTCAGCAGCTTCCAGAAAACCAGCCATTCCATCATTGCCATAGTCACTTCTGCTTCTGATAGCTCCCACCCAGGTCCAGCCAAAATGCTTAACCAGTTTTGCCATTGCTCTGCTCTGGTAATAATCACTGGGAATTGTTCTGAAGAAAGAGGGGTACTCTTTCCTGCTGCTGAGACATGCACAGGTAGCCGAATGGCTGAGCTGTAAAAGAAAATAATAGTCTTGTACTGGGATTGTATCACTTAGATCAATGAATACATACATAAAACAATGAAGTGATATACAGCTCTGGAAAACAAAACAAGACCACTGCAATTTATTTTTAAATCAGCATCTCTCTGAGTATGACAACCATTCCATGCCAGTGTCTGTTAAATTCCTACACAAGCACACTTTATATATATAATATAATACTGTGCAAAAGTCTTAGGCACCTGTGCAAATAGTTTGAAGTCATTTCTATCAGCAGTTTGCTTCTTTCTGCAGCAAAAACAGTTGAATATTAGAATAAATGCAAACAACAAGCAGTAAAAAGTATCAAGATTTCTTCTTTCTAAACAGTAGTGGATATTCTGTTAGCTGGCTAGAAGAACACAGGTTTGGATCCAGGTTCTGCTCAGGGCCTCCAGTCTTTGGGTGAATTAATAACATTTCATAATCAACACCTAATTTAATCTACAGCAGCAAAAAGAGCCAAACCAGGGATTTGATGGAGCTGCAGGTAAAACTGGGCTTCCATGAGGAAAGAGGTCTGGAAATGGTTCAGCGAACACTTTGCCACATAAAACCACCATTTACTGTATTAATGTTGTTTGTATTTATTGTAATGTGTGTTTTTATCACTGCCCAGCAGTAAACAACTTTTAAGCATAATTTTCTCAGGTGCTTAAGACTTTTGCACAGTACTGTATATATCCCATCTCACCACTGTCTTACCTGTGACACCATTTACATATATATCAGTTCATTTCTCATAGTTTTTACTGAACACTCACACTGTACATCAGTTAATGAGACACTTTTTGTATATAAATTTTACTAATAGATCAAATATGGTTAAGTTGTCTATTGACTCACCACTGGTATGTGAAATGGCCCCATGGTCCCTGCGATTCCTATGGTGGCTGTAGAAGTGGTCTCCCCAATGACAGCATGTACAGTGGATGGTTTGATGCAGTTTCCTTTCCCCCCTTCTGGTCCATTCATTAGAACCAGTGATGCTTTTGTTGAGAGCGGAATGCTGGGACAGGAGCCGTATATCCTGTAGCCCAGAGTAAAGCCAGGAAGGAGATCTGTTCTGTTGTTGATCTCCTCAATAGCAAACATCATTGTCATGGCATACTGCAGCTCTCCTGGATCAACCCTACAAGAAATGTATATATTCTTACATGATCTAAAGCAATTTTTACTTATCCAGGCATCTACCTGCTTTATCACTAAAATGTGTGCAATAGGTAGTGATCAGTTATAGTGATCAGAAAGTATTTCTTACCAGTTCTGCAATGCAGAGTAAATAAGACACATAATTTAGAGCTGCTTTTCAGCTCTGAATTATCCCATCTCAACACTGTCTTACCCGTAACACCTCGTATTGCCTGGGTTGACTTGAAGCGTTGGATTCACGCCAACAGGATACTGGTGGAAAGAAAAAATTCCTCCAATGGAGATATCACCCTCTTTAGAGAAATGAAGAAGGTCATCTGTTCCATAAGCTGTGCATTGCTGAGCCTTAGCATTAGCAGTAAATATCATGAACATCAGTAAGTCTGCCAGCAACAGCATGGCTTCTTACAGGAAATATCTGCCTCAGGAAAGACAGAGACAATCTCAAGAGGAACTGTGTCTTTATGTACATCTTCTAACAGTTCTACATGATTGACGTGGCATATTTACCTTTCCTGTCCAATGGCGGGAGCAAAAGTGTTGACTGACAGAAAAATAGAGCAATGATCTGTGCGCTTTGATTGTTCCAATCAAAACCTTGACTATATTCAGCATTCCACCTTAGACTGTTAAATCTGATCCTTCAGATAATATTTTAAAGATATCTGAATGTAAAAATGTGCTCTATGTGTATTGAATATATTTGTATGTTACTGTATTTCAGTTTTATACTCAAATATTTAATTTATTGTTGTATTTATTTGTTCAGTTACCACATATTTATTTCACATTTACAGTCAATTTTGTGCCAAATACAGTGAGGAAAAAAGTCACTTTGATTTTGTGTGTGCCTTACCTAGTAGATTTTTCCTAGTGTTCTGCGCTGGCTTAAGTATAATAATATAACATTTTGGAAGAAAGATGCAGAACAATAAGCCAAAGCTCGAAGCCAAAATTGCGAATATCTCCACAGCTACAGTGAACTTTCCAGGAGAGCTGACATAAGCTGGGATAAAGGTGATCCAAACTGCGCAGAATATGATCATGCTGAATGTGATGAATTTGGCTTCATTAAAATTATCAGGCAGCTTTCGAGCCAGAAAAGCCAAAACAAAACATAAGAGAGCCAGAAATCCTATATAACCCAATACAGCCCAGAAACCTATCACTGATCCCAAATGACATTCTAAAATTATTTTATCTGTGGAGTGAGCCATGTTTTTGTGAGGTACCGGTGGTGCTAGTGCTAACCATAAAGCACATATCATGACTTGAAAAAGAGTGCAACAGAAAACACTCATTCTTTGTACAGGCATAGAGCACTGAGGAAGCCCATTGCCCGGCACTGTTGCCTTGAACGCCATCACTACTGCTATTGTCCTCGCCAGAACACAAGACATGCAAAGTGCAAAGGTGATCCCAAATGCTGTGTGCCGCAACATGCAAGACCACTCAGAGGGACGACCGATAAACGTGAGCGAACAGAGGAAACAAAGGGTCAGTGAGAAGAGCAGTAAGAAGCTCAGCTCACTGTTGCTTGCTTTTACAAGCGGTGTATCTATGAAGTAAAAAAACACCAGTCCTACAGTTACAGTAAAAGAAACTCCTGTTAATGAAAACACAGTCAGAAGGATTCCCATGTTCTCATCAAATGAGAGGAATTCCAGTTTTTTTGGAACACAGAGACTCTGGTTTTCATTTGACCAGTATTCCAGAGGACATCGGATGCATTCGACAGAGTCTAAAAGAAGAGAGATCAGTGGTCAACGACTGCGGCATTCAGGCACAACACATAGAATTGTAACATAACTGATATTATATTGTTTGTGCATTTTTTTCTAGTTTATTTTTTTTTAATATGCTTAGTTGTTTTATTTTCTGAGAGAAACATTAATTACCAGTCTGATTGCTTATTTCACCCACAGGGCACTGTATACATGCAAAGCAGCAGGACGGCTTTCCTTTTATCTGTGCTTGTCTGAAGCCTGGCTCACAGCTCTCACTGCACACAGACTTGGGCCTCTGCAACACATTCTCTATTATATTCCCAAAGTATAAGAACAAATCATAATACACATTTGCAATACGTTTTCTAACCTATTCATATTGTGTACATACCGTGTGACTGTTTCCAGCCCAGACTATATTGACAGGTTTCATGACAAACTGCTCATCAGTTGGAAGCGAGGCATCGTAATGACCCACTGTAATGAAGGCTACTTCTCCAGCTGTATTCTTTTGCCAGTTCACCAACTCATACCTTGCTGTAGGGTCTCCATCACTGTTAAAATACACACGCTCTCCCGTGGGCATTATGAAGTTCACACTCTGTAAAGAACTTAGTATCTGTGAAATAAAGGGAATGTATGTGGGTTTTATCTATATGCATGACTGCTTGTAGTGCTATCTGTTTTCTTGCAGATTTTCTGCTTTCCTACCTGACTCGACAGTAGTGAATCATTATGGGTGCAAATTGCTTTTCCAAAGTGATCATTGGTGTTGCAGGTTAATATGTCGCGCAAGGCATAGGCTATTGCATAGACAGCTTTGTACACATTGTTGGAAATCCTTAACTCAGACACATCCGTGAAAGTGCTATTTATGTCTTTGAGATTCTCAAATCCAGTGCAAAGCTTCATGTTCTCATTTTGTGGTGAAAACTGACATCCAAATGTAGTCTCCCAGAACTCTGTCAGAAGGGCATTTGAATAATCCTGAGCTGGACCGACCTTGAGAAGGAAGTCCTTCAGACCTGGAATCTTAGACTTATTGATCGTAAAGCCTATTGCACTGCTGATAACTTTTGACACCCTTTCAGTTGCTAAGTATCTGGCAGTTATCCAAGACTCACTGCCTATCCACTGTAGCCCTGTCAGATTTTGAGCAAGGGCCTCCTCTAAGAGAACATCCATTTCACTCTGGGCCAGAAATGCCACTAAAACCTTCGCAGTGCCTTGTCTGATCACTTCCACAACTTTAGCAATGCTCTCTTTGGAATTTGTCCTTAGAATGGCTTCGGAATACTCAATGCACACTCCCTCTTTTGTTGCTGCCTCCATAAATGTGGCCATGCCATTGTTGCCGTAGTCATTATCACTTCTCACTGTTCCTACCCAGGTCCAGCCAAAGTACTTTACTAGTTTAGCCAGTGCTCTGCTCTGGTAATTATCGCTGGGAATTGTTCTGAAAAAGGAAGGATACTCTTTTCTGTTGCTCAGGCAAGCACAGGTAGCAAAATGACTAATCTGTTGGGAGCAAAGGGCACATCAAATTAGTATTATTGCTGTGACATGATCATGTTTTACCAAAATAATTTTTCTTTTCAGCACCCCTAGCTAGTGACAGACTGTTATTACAGCTCATTGTTGAGCTTCTGTTGCCTATTTTTATTCTTTTTAGTTTTTATTTAATTCACAACTTGTGGGAATCATAAAGGTTTATCTTATCTTGTCTTATCTTACCACTGGAATCTTGAATGGCCCTGTTACTCTTGACATCACAATGGTTGAGGAAGATTCTGACTCTCCTATGATTGCTTTCACTGCAGCATGCCCAGAGCAGGTTTCCTGTGCTGTAAGCTCCTGGCCATTTATCAAAGCCATGGCTGATCTCATGGAGGCTAATGTTGAGCCACAGCTGTCAAATATCTTGTATCCAATCGAAATATTAGGAAGGAGAGTACTATTGTTTATTTCTTCAATAGCAAAAATCATGGTCTGCACAAACCGGAATTCTCTGAGGTTCAAGCTGAATACAGAGATCAAAACAACTGAGCTTGTAGCATTAGTAAAGTAATAATGTGTAGTTATAAAATAGTACACTTCGATTATGGTCTTATAATTCCACAGTTTTATCTGTCTACAGTATTGCAAGTATAATTTATGTTGTTCAGTTGAAGTTGAAGTTTATTGTCATGTATACAGTGTACAGTGTACAGTGTACAATGAAATTCTTACTTGAACACCCTCTTCACAGATAGAATGCAGAGACAAAAGACATTAAAGACATGAAAGACAAAACAGTGCAGCGATAGTTTTACACACCACAGTTCCTGACCCTGCTTGATGCACTACAGTCTTTTAGATGGTTAGTGATGGCAGAAGAAAAAAGAAAACCAACCTGTTGCACGTCAGACGTTCTGGTTTCTTGGTAAATGACGGTGTCTGCAATATAATTTTGCTATGAATTGAAAAAGCTCCTCCAATGATAACATCCCCATCCTTGGAAAGTAAAGAGTGCTCTGGGTTTCCAATTATTTGACATTTAACCATTTCTCCCTTTGCTTTAAAAAAAACACAGAGCAGCAGAAATGCATAAAGAAACATCACAGACGCTATGGGGTACTATTTCAATTGCTCAGCTAAAACTGGAAGATATAATTATATAGGAGGTGATCTTGTTTATGGGATCACATGGTCATGTCATATATTGTCATACTTTAAAATCCTAAGGGGATCACTCCTAAGAAACTGATCCTGGATACAGTACCTTCTCAGCCTTATTGGGATAATGAAATCTTATTTTGCCCCGTAGCACCTTAAATGAAAAAATAAAATTATGTTTGTTGCAGGCGATAGGTATGTTATATTGTATATGAAGCAGAATATTGTAGAATATTGGTTTTCTCTTCTTTCTGGTGTATTTTGACTTAATTCAATGACTACTTTAGAGACATATTCAACAATTCAACAAGCACTCATTCAACTAGTCCATGTATTCATCAGCCTGTTTTAAACCCATGCTATGCCTAAGATAATGAAATTAATGTGACACAGTTTATCACCAACAATTTTTTACCTTTTGCATTTTACCTTTTATTTTGTATATTCATTTTTTAAAATTTGACTTTTAGATGTAACACAGCATTTCCATTGGAGAAAAAAACTCTCTTGTGGGCAAAATTCTTGTGTCGACTTTCCGCTTCTTTGTAAAGAATTTGCTTATGTCCATTGTTTCTTTGGAGGGAGCAAATATTGAACCAATACCCTAGGTTTACTGTTTTAGTAGCCTAAATAAAGCAAAGCTTACTCCAGATATTTAATTGTTTAGTTAAACATTAATTTAACGTGGCCTAGGGCAACGATTTTTTTCTGAGCACAATGGGGCTGACGTTACCTGCCGTTTCGAGCAGCCTGTCTATGCACTGAAGATTCACTTCACTTGCATGCGGTGAGTTGGAGGCAAACCTGGAGTTCCAGTGGTATCGGTTAAGTGGAATGGATTCTTTCGCGAGACAGCTGTGGTTGAAATAATATTTAGACCACTAGCTGTCGCAACCCCTCTCTGTACAGCTTGTCGTAGTTGTCTCCGATGAGCCCCACAACTGTGGTGTCATTTGCAAACATATGTAGTTTGTGCTGGAGCTGGAGGTGCAGTCATGAGTCCGCAGTCTGAAGAGCAGTTGACTCCGCACATATCCGTGGGGGGCACCTGGGATGAGGGTGATGGTAGTTGAGCTGGTATTGCCGATCTGGAGCATACGCAACATCGGCATCAGACTTATAGAACTGAATGGACGAAGGACCCCAGTTTTCCTAGTTGGTTAAAGCCTGTAGCTAGCACTAACAGTAAAGCTTTCTGTCGCTGTTGCAAGGTGCAAATTGTAGCAGAAATCACAGTTCTAAAAAAACATCAGGAGTAAAAAGATCCCAGCACAGAAGTCAATGACACAATGTCTGCAGAAGACGTCTCAAAAGGCCCAGCTGGAAACTGCCGTGAAAACAGCAGAGGTAAAATATTCAGGCATTTTAGCAGAGCACAACATCGCAATGAGGGCCACAGACCATCTAGAGCCTCAGTTAAGGCCACACAAAGGCGACTGCAATAGTCAAGCATGTTATTGTTGACTGTTACTTTGCAAGTCTCTCAGAAATCCTGAAAAGGAAGCAATTCTGCATTTTGATTGATGAGGCAACAGACATTGGAAATGTTTAATCCCTGTTTCTGGAAACTGATATTTTCAGACCAACACAGACATTTTGTTAGACAAGGAACAACAGAAGAAAGGCGTTATGACGAAATGATAAAGTCATACATTGATGCAAGTGTGCCGTTTGAAAATGCAGTAGGGTTTGGGTCAGATGGCTGCAACAGAATGATGGGAAAGAACAATACAGTCTCCAGTCGCCTCAAAGATGATTTTCAAGGTGTTGTGGTGCAACGCACTTACCACTGTTTTTAAAATATCCATTTATATCTCTGGCTAAATCATCACACCGAGGAAGCTGTTTTCAGGCTTCACTTGCATCAAGATGCAATGAGTGGCAAATGAGTGGCAAATGCATAAACTTGACTGAACAGCCGTCTTTCAGGGATGGTTGTGGCGTAGTGGGTAGGATACTCGCCTCTAGACCAAGAGGTCATGGGTTCGAATCCTACCTTCAGCACACCACCACT